>RDSH01000329.1:0-18143 GCA_009428295.1 Tilletia walkeri
TGGCAGGCCCCATCGAACACGCCTGGATGACCATAGCACGGCCTACCGCTTCGGAGGCGTACGGGGATGTTTGCGGGCTTCTTTATATACCACTCAACAATGCAGACAACTGATACTCCCCACCACATATAGATATACTCAAACATATAATTCCTCTCCCCCCCTCCCCCCCTCCCCCCCTAAACACACGACGGCAGGCCACCATCGCCGGAGCCTTCCTCTTAGTGTGGGATACTAATATCGTGCATCAACTCTCAAAGGTTGATACAGCAACCTGAAACGTGCTCTCTCAGTCTGCAGCTACCTGCAGATCACGCTTTGACATCAATGAAATTCACAAAGCATCGTTGGAAGTTTGAGCCTTTCAGAGTCTGTGTGTCTGTAGCATCGTGTCGCGCGACAGGACATGAGGAAAGCGCTTCTTCTGCTCAATAATCAATGTGTGGACGGTGACTTGCAAGTCTCCGATGCGTCGTTTCCAAGCAGCAGTGCAAGAAAGGTAAGTGCATTAAGGAAAGCATCGTTCCGCCGTCCGCTATTTCTCCGCTGTACAAGTTCAAGTTGAATAGACACCTTGACTGCCCTTCTGTTGGGCCCAAGATTGTTCTTTTCGTTTCCGCACATCGCCAGCCTCGATCAGCCGTTCGGGAATTTCGAGCTGAGGGAAGCGGCTGATGGCATCGCGACTATTTGACCAGGAATCCCAAAGAAGCAGGGAAATAAAGTTCAGCACGACTCTGTACAGAACTCAGGCGCACGTTCATAACACACCTGAGTCTCCAATTGTCTATGTCGATCAGGTGATCGAAGGGAATCTATGATGCACGAAGATGATGAGTACATATTACTTAAATGGGCTTCAGAGCAGTGTCGCGACACTCACAAAATTTTCGTCGAAGTACGTGAGCTCTTTGATGTGTCTCATTTCCCCATATGCGCTCGCGGCTGTGGATGAAAAGATGCAGACGGTGAGCACACAGCCTCCAAAAGCTCAAGCGTCGAGGCCCGACTGGCGGAACTCACGTTTTGGGGCGCCGATGGGACCAGCGTTTGGCTTGTACTGCCCAGCTTGAAGACAAGTACAGTTTACGACTGTATGAAAGATGCAGAGCACACGATCAGTTTCAGCTTCAGCACGTCGTTACGGACTCACATTGCGTTGCGTATGGCGCAGCCACTCACGTTCGCCCACAATCCGGAAGTTGACGAATCCGTCCAAGAGCACCATCTGGTTCCGCAAATCTTTCCACTTTTTGGGCATGCAGAAGAGTCCCCCCAGATCGTCAGTTCTGTTGTGGTTCGAACCAAAGGCCGAAGAGCGAGCAAAGTCGCGAAGCAACTCACAGGTACAAACATCACAGCAGCTTCGTGTGGTAGGCTCTGTTGCTCTCGGGTTGGCCGCAAGAACTCGGCTGCCAAAGGTAAAAATTTCGACGACATATCAGCTCCACCCATCTTCACAGCCATACCAGTCCAAAGCAGAACCAGAAGTGAACTCACGCAGCTTGAGGTAAAAGTTGACTGCCGCGTTGGAGAACAGAAAGATGATCCACGCCATACCCGCAACCTCCATCTCCGGCTCGTCCGGCCAGATTGCCATCGCCCAACTCCAGCAAAAGCGGAAGATGGGCTCCAGTCGTTGCTGATAGGGCTCGTATGAGAAATCGGGCGAGCTGAAATCAATCTGATTCGATCCAGGCGTGTCGAAGACGTGACGAATCATCGCACTCAGCTGTTCGCGCTGTGAATATAGCTGGGAGGGGAGAACATGTATCGGTGAAGGTCCTCCATTCTGTTTTGACACGTGAAGGGAATCAGTTAAAAACGGGGCGCGGGCAGTTTATCATCGCTGCACGACTTACCCCTCCACTTTTCCCACCGGGGACTCCAGAATCGGCGGTATCCTCATGGCTCATACCCAGATATCCACCTATTCTCCTCTTCTGCGACAACGGCGGCCCATCTGAGGACGACTGCGTGTTTGCGAAAATGTTGTTGCTACTCGTGAGGGAATTCGACCGCGTCGTATCGGAAGTTTGATTGCCTCCAGCATTCGGACCTCCCATTGCGTCATCCGAATTATGGCGGTTGGCCACCAGCCCTGCGGCCCCGCCAGATGTTGGTGAGATTTGGCGATTGTCTGGCAGCAAAGAAGAAGACGTGAGGTCTGGATATTGATGGGATAATGCTTGACTGGCGTTATGATAGTCAGCTATGGAGGAGCTACCAGCGGCCTGATTTGGCAATCCTTGGTCAGCGCGCCGGTTCCCATTGCCGTATGCGTCTGTCGGCGCATGCCCAGAAACGTCGTTTTGAGCCTGCCAAGTAAGGTTCATGTCGCCTCCCAACGCCGTTGAAGCGAGGAATTGAGACATTCCTGCGAACGAATGCGGATCCGGAGGCTGCGCCGCTGTTGGTGGCAAGCGGAGCGAGTATTGATCTATTGTTGGTGCGGCAGCAACATTGAGAGGAACTGCGGACCGCGTAGAGTGCTGGGACTGTGTTCCATAGGGCAGGGTACCTGTGGATGTCGTTGATGTGCCGGCTTCGCCAAGGTATAGATTGCCTTGCGGTGCAGTGAATGTTGCTGTGTGGTTGCGCGCCGTATTGGAGCTTGTGGTAGCCGTGCCCATGTAGTTGTTGTGGCTCAAGATACCTTGGTTTTGACCTGCTGAGCTGTTAGCGGACTCTTCGGCGATGTTTGGTATGCTACGCGCCGTGGAAGCGTTGAAAACCCTTGGACGGTCTTGGGAAGAGCTACCTTCAGCCAGAATTGGCGGGTGCTCAAGCACGGGCGAAGACACGAAAGGTCGCAATATACCCTCCTCGATAGCATACGATTTGCGCAGCAGTACGTCTACGCCCTCCGTCAAGGTTATACGGTGCGGACCAAGGATGAATGCCTGTGTCCAGGTACGGCGTGCGACGCGCGAAGCGAGAAAGGTTAGCGCTTTTCTGCCCAGTTTCTTGTTCCCAGTCAAAAGGGGCATCAGCTGACACTGATAAACTCACCTTCAGCTGCCGATTGTCCTCCTGCAGCTGTCGAATCCACTCATCCTTCACGCTCTCCCGGAAGCTGGGGTCGGCTTTGAGCAGTTCAATCTCAGTCTCGAGCTGTTTAACGTATTCGGCTTGACGACCGCGATACCTGCGTTGGGCGGTGCGATTCTGGGTGGGTATGCGTAACGGTCAGATACAGGAAGGGTGAGGGATGCGTGGATGCTGCCTATGCAGAAGAGCGTCTGGCAGCAGTCGGCCGTGTGCGCAGCTTTAAACTCACTTGAACCTGTTTCCTGGTCTTCTTTTCTTCGCCACCGCCGCCATTTCCAGCTGAGCTCAAGAGGCTCGTGTCCTCAGGCAGCTGCATCGACACACTGTTGTCCACATTGTTGTTGTCGGAGATTAGTGCTGAGGCTGCTGCATTGCCGGACTTTATGCTCGTGCTGCCGCTGATGCTTCCGCTTCCGCTCCTGCTGCCGTGGTGGTCGTTTCCGCTGCCTGACCCGGTGCCTTCGTTGGAGGATGCTGAGCGCTGCTTGGTCTTCGCTCTGCTCTTGGTATGTAGCTGTTGAGAAGGCGGCGCTGTGGGTGTGTTCGCGCTGTTTGGGTGGCTTTCCCCTGTCATTGTCAGGTGTTATGACGAGTGTCGATGGTTCGGATGAGAAGGTGATGGTGGTGGTGATGGTAGTGCTGAAGCTGAAAACAAAAGCGCTTGCTGTTCGTAAGCAGTGAGCCTGACGATGATAGCGAGGATGAAGTAGTTGGTGGTGCTGAGAAGGAATAAATCACTAATCATTCCATGATGGTCTCTAGATCTGAACCCACATCTTGTCGCATGTACTCGTACGTAATCATGTTATCTGTTCGTACGACCTCGGTCACTCGGTACTCGCCCCTCCGCGTGTCGCGCGTATCTATTAATCAAGGTTTCCTTTCTTTCACTCCTGACTGACTGATGCTTCATAGGGCGATGGGGTGCCCTCCTGCCTTGCCCTGCTGGGCAACTTCTCTAATCTCTGCCCGCTCACCGCTGCCACTCTCAACTTTTCTCGACAATCGAGGTTGGACGTCAGAAATCGATGATGTCATTATTTGTCTCGGTGAGACGCCCGAACCCTGATTCGAGGATCGAGGTCGCAGATCGCAGGACAGCTACTGAATGGGCGCTGGTACAGATTATTGGGACAATGGAAGCCAGACCCTGTCAATCTCAGCCTCATTTCCGTCAATCAAAACTCATCAACAAACACTTACCGGCATGTACCATCGTATCGCCTCATCTTCCTACAATAATACATCCCATCTTATTTCTCCTCGTGGACTTTGTCCACAGCACCCACGAGTCGTCCCCCTTCACTGTCAGGGAAGTAGAGGTACGACGCCGCGCCGACCGGATAGCCCTCACCGACGAGAGCTTTGGCGCAGACCATGAGTCGGTCAAGTCGAAGCAAGATCCCGAATCCGGTCTGGAGGATATCAAAGTGTCAGTCAGACGAAGAGCTCACAGACTGGGCCGTACGGCTACTGCGTTTCAACTCCGTCGTGCTCACCGTCATCGCTACCGAAAGAGTCCTGCGAGAAGGGTTGAGAGATCAGAGATGTCAGCTCTATGCAGTGCTGGAATTCCAGCGCTTGACTTACATGAAAGTTTCATCTTCGAGCAGCTCGGAACAGAAGTGTTTCGGAAATCCAAAGGTGTCCTCGTTCTCGCTCCGTTGAATGCGGTGGTCCGCTCGCCACGTCTCCCGCTGCGCCAGCTCGCTGTCCAGCATCAAGAACCGATGGACAAGCGGGGCAGCTGTGAGCTGGGGCAATGGCATCGCACTCCGTAGTGCCGTCGATGTCATGTAGAATATACTGATGCAGTCGCCCAGGAATACAGGATCCAAAAACCTGGTTTGCTGCATGAGTGGCTGTTTTTGCGCCTGGTGCAGTCGCTCGATCATCAGAACAAGATGAGACAGGAGCTTGGAGATCTCCATCTGCGTTGCGTTGAGCTGCGCGTACTGCTCCTTTGGCCACGGCCCGCGGATACCGAGCTCGTACTGCAGGAATTGGATCAAATCTTAAGAGGTCAAAGAAGGTATGCGGACATTTGAGGAACTATTGACTTACCCCGGTGTGACCCTGAACGACAGCCAGTCGCCTGAGCTTCGCCCGGACAGCCATGAGATTCTTGGCTGCACCTTCAAGACGATCTTGGTGCGGGCTGACGGCGCTCGTCATCACAAGGCAGTAAATCTCACCCAGCTTCGCGATAGTCGTTGCACTGAGCGAGCGTGTGTATCTGCGAATCGTGCGACTCGGAGGGAGCAGAGACCAGACCCCGGCTACGCTCACTCCGATAACAACTCCTACAAACCGCCGCCACCCCACATCCCAACCCCAGCCGACCGAGGAAGGAGCCGGGTTCCTCGAATCTTTGATGCTATACCCAACAACTAGGCCTATGGTCACCGTTGTGATGATCAAGGCGATAGGTGGGGCTGGACCTTGCAAGCGCCAGGCGGCGATTGGAATCGAGGCAACCCCGAAGACAGCGGCAATGGCATACGAGTTGCCTTTTCCGCTGCCCGCAGCGATGTACCAAATGACAAGTCCTGAATGTGGTAAATAACGTAAAGGTCAGTAAACCGCTGACGCAAGCGTGAAGCAAGTCTTCTCGATCTCACCAACGACACATCCTTAAGAAGTAAAGGAGAGCAGGCGAGCATTTTGTCAGAATACCATTGGTAGCTTGCATCTGCACGGTTCACGATCTCAGGAGCTTACCAGAGAAGGTAGTCACGATTCGACTAATCAACCCGAAGAGGGTTTCCCCACGCCACCGAGTCAGCGTCAGCTGACACCTTGAAATGATAAGCGACATAGAACGAGCGAGAAAAGGTCAATCGCCCGTGCTCAAAGCTATTGACTGAAGACACACTCACATGATGAGAACCTGCACGCATGGAACGGGCCATTAGAAGTGTTAGCTCTCTGGCCGACACCGTTCAAGAGCAACACGAGAAACTTACCCAGATTCCCCGCTCGGTGTAGAAAAAGAAGGCAGAACTCTTGAAGTAGGCCGGAAGTGAAGCGATCAGGATCAGGATTCCAGCCTTGATGGAGAACAGAATGTTGCCGCGGAAGATGTGATGGGCCCCATTATACAGCGCTGTGAAAAGGGGGCAACATAAGTCATTCGCAGTTGCGTTGCACCTACAGTGGAAAATGTGTGGACTTACCTCTTCCTAGGCGTTCAATCCAATTTGTCGGTTCTAGCGCATCTGGATCTCGTTTCTTCGTCTGGCACCAATCAAATTCTTCTGAGCTCGTCATACCCTCGACGTGAGTCTCGTCCTCATCTCCACCACTCTCGTCCGCATGTCCTATCGCCGAGGCAAATAGACGAAAGTCGAGCACATGTGGAAGGCTCGGCATCCAGAATCGCGCTTTTCGGTGAAAGCAGTCGAGCTTCTCGAACACTTTGAGAAGCTCGATGAGTCGTTCGGTATACGTGATGGAATGGAACTGGTGAACGAAAGCTTGGTAGAGGTATCGGTGGGGCACATCCGGCACGGCTTCGGATTGCGACGCTCCCAGTTCCATCCTCAGCTCCTGTGGTAGGCCTGCGTGGAGAGAAGCCTTGATGAAAGGATTGTCGACAAGGTGTCTACGTTCCTTTCTAAATGCCGCCAGAAGATGTTCCAAGTTTTCTCGATGGGCGGTGAGTGTCCTCTGCATATCCTTAGAGTCGCCCTTTTCGGCCGCAGCAGGCGTGTTCAAGGCAGCCAGTTGTGGTGGCTTGCCTCCAATGATTTGGAACACCCACTGACGAAACAAGGTCATCCGCGTCGAGTTGATCTTCTTCAGCAATTCAAGAACCTCATCCATGGCGTCACTACATGCTTTCATCATGTCTCGATTGGCGTCGCCTAGTAGGCCGTGTATCGTTACCGTGTGTTTGTCGGCCTCACGGGTGTGCAGTTGGGCTTCGACTCGGGCGAAGCGCAACGATTCGAACGTAGCCACAGGAACAGAAGTCCTCGATCTGGATTTATGCCGTCGTCTTGCTGGGCCACCGCCTATGCTCACTGAAGCAGGCAAAGATCCCACCTTATGGGGGCGAAAAAAATTCGAGGAGATGCGACGAGCTCGTTCGCTCGGTCCATGAGAGCCACTGAGATTTGCGGTTGAATCTGGACTATGCAGCGGCCCGCCCACACCTGTACCGTCAGATTGTCGTGCGACACGACTAGTGCGGGTGGAGGACGCCGCCTGAGCCTCTGGGTCCTCCTCAGGTTCCGGGGTACCAGGCCATGACGAATTTGGCGTCTCCATGTGTGAAGGCGGTCGGGAGGGAGTTGGCGTACCGGGAAAGTGGGACGACTTGAGGTCCATCTCGATCATTTGGAAGTAGAATGACCATCCGTCACTCGGAGATATGAGGTTGATCGCAGCTTGCTGAAGACTTTCCAGATCGGCACCACTGAGTAGCCCGAAGCTCACTTCACGCTGCAATAGCCTCGAAGCGCCCTGCAGGGGAGCAACAGCCGCCTCTGCGTTTGTGACTAGGTCATGCACCGCATGGAATTCGTAATCTGTATCGAGCGGGCTTTTCTTGAATAGTTCGCACTGTTTGCGTGAAGCGGCGGACACATGAGCGAGGAGTTGCGACAGCCGTTCGACGTACAGCGAATTCACGCTCTTAGGCCAGACCACGGCGGACAGGAAAATGGCAAGTCCAGCCTTGATGGCAAGAGGGACGACGACCGCCTGTCCAATCGAGTAAAGGGGGTATGGAAAGAGAACTCCGGTCTGGAAGAATAATATACTTGCGAGGTCAGCACAGCGTCTTCGCCATTCATACTCTAAATCGACTGGATCTCACCGTCGCAGCAATTGTGGTCAAGATGGCCCCAAAAATGCTGCCAAAGAGGCCAGGCGAGGGCCCAAAAGCGACCTTGATGTAGAGGAAGAACGCACTTCCAAGCGAGAGGAAGGCCGCCATAACCACTGAGGACTTGGCCTCCAGATAAGCGCCGTGATACACGATAGCACGATCGACCTCGGACGCAGCCATCGGATTGTCCCTGGCCAAATTGGCGAGCTTGAGTCCAATGCTGACCCATGCCCAGGACAACAAGACCAAGCCGACATTGAAGAGCTCTCGCTCGATAGTCATGGCCAAAGGCAGATCTGCCGGTGAGATCAAAGCTCCGATAAGGATGAGGAAGGAGGCCTGGCCCATCATCCTTTCGACCGGATCGATGAGGAGAAAGATGAGGGTGATTTCGAAGAGGAGGGCGCTTCTGATGATAGGCTTGAGGTTGTGCCATGGCAGACAGCGCTTTATCCATCCTTCAATGGGTTCGAGCAGGGGATTCAAGAATCGGTGCAATCTTCCGTTCGGCTTCCCGACCTTTTCCTTGTCTGCACCGCCACCACCATCGAAATTCGAAGCGTGTGTTGCGTTCCCGTCCGGAGTGGCATTGTCAAAGACGACTTTGATCCTTTCTCCCTCGTCGTCGCGCGGTTCGACGCGTCTCCGACGTGGATTTTGTCCGGCAGGTTGCGACATCCTGTCAGATGTCAGATATGCGTGGTTTCTTGTCAGTGAGGGATTCGTATCAAATCTAACTGCATCCCATCTTCTTCCACCTGTTCCACGGCGGACGAATGCAGTCTTGAGCTTCGTGGTGAGTGTGTTGGTGGTTGCCTCTCCCCCATCCATGAAGCCAGTGGGGTGAAATAATTCGCGAGACCTCTCACCTCACCGTGCTTTCGGCTCACGTGGCTTAGGTCCGATCCAGGGCCGAGTTCGAGGTCTTTGCAAAGACATCTGCGCAACTTCCAGGTGAAGCGTCGATGGCTGACATGATGGCCAAGGCGGAGGAGGGATGTGCAAGGTGCTTCTGGTTAGCGGCGAGATGAGACGAGCGCCGATTGATGAGTTCATCTCGTGTCGCGTCCATGTCAACAACATCGGAAGAACGCAAGTCCATTTTTAGAGCGAGAGAGGAAGGATCTTTACACATCACTACACTGGAGAAGCATAGTACTGGGCACTCATGCCCTTTTCACATATGAGAAACGCCTTCCGACTCGTACTTGCTCAGCCCTCCCTTATGAGAATCTTTGCCACCATGGACCTTAGTCTTCATCTTCGCAATCGCATCCCCACCAGTCTGCTTCAAAAAGGCCATCGTACGGACCACTCCGAGCTGAGCTGCACCCCGTTCTGTGCGCCGGAGAACACTAGAGCCACGAACAAGAAAAGTGATCCATTAGCGATGAGAGTCAAGCAATGCGGAAAACGAAGGAAGACTCACCGTTTGTGTGCAGCTGCCTCTCCGAAGGGGTCGTCGTCCTCGTCATAATCGCTGCCTGTAAGCATGCTTCCCCCTGGAGAGCTCATGCCGGCGGGCCCCGAGCGTGGTCCGCCCGACCCGAGCGACACGACCCGCTGGCGTTGATGCGGTGTTGAAGGACTGGCATCATCAGCAGCCTGACCCATTTCAGGAGTAGCATCAATACCATGTTCCCCACCAGCCCCTACCGCTCCCGAGAGATCCAGACTCAGTTTGCGTCTCCTCGTCTTGTTCAACAGCGTCATCGGCGGCTTTCGCTGTCCAGCATCGACGAGCGCAAACAGACTCTCGTACACGATCCGCAGCTCTGTGTCGCCCGAGATCAGCGAGCGGTGCTCCGGCCCGCAGCCGGAGTTGAATACGCATGAGATGTCCAGCCAGCCAACGTGGCGGATGGAGGCTCCCACAACGTCCTTGGGCGTCAAGCCTTGCTCAGCTACGTCGCACAATTCCTCCAATATCGGTGCCCGCCGACTGCTGTGCATCGTCGCCGAAGATGCCAGTTGCTTGGGGGCTGTCATGGCTCTGAGCGTTTCCTGCTCGAACGTCTGCAGGTTTTGTGTGTGGAACAGCGGCACTCGGCGAGTGATCAGGGTGTCATCGGGAATGCGGTTCAACGGAAGCATGGCAAATGCATGCGTAGTATGCCGTCCCAGTGATCGATCACTTCTGAGGGTGATGAAAAGCTTGGAGGCTAGCAATCGCAAGGTCGTAATCAAAACAAGTCAGCACAGATCAAGAAACTGATACCCCAGCTTCATGTACTCACGATAACGGGTGCGCACCGGTACCTTGATAGCATTATCCAGAGGCCATGAGAATGCCACGGAGGGACCTGAGTCAGAAGTGCCAGCCACCGTCGGCATCACTTTACTGGGCACGTCTTCCGTTTCCGCACTCGCACTACCACTTTCAAACAGCAGCGAACAGTCTCGTCGCTCGAATTCAGCCGCGGCCAGACCAGAGACCCGACAAGCGCCAACCTCGAGTACACCGATGTTCCATCCGCCGAGAGACTTGGGAATGGTCACGTCGATGCTACGGAACAGCAGAGAAATGCGGATCTTGCCGTAGCTGCGTGATAGATAACATATCAGTCAGTGGATGAAAAAGACGCCCGATTGTTACCTTTGGAGAGACTATACTCACCCAACACCTCCGCTGATTGACCATCGGTCAGTCACACGACCAGACGTCTTCAATACGTCAACGATTCGCAGACCCACAACACCAATGATTGCGTCCGACTCGCGCTGACGGGCATCACGCTGAAAGCAAAAATAAACATGTGGTCAGATCGGCAGATGTCAACGGCCTTGAGACGCCAACTCACCACTACAAAGTCGATCCGAGTCTTAGTCCAGTCGGAAACCTGGAAAATGACGATAAGGTCAGAGTTTTCATAGAAATCATCATTCCTAAAAGGTTCATGTTACTCACCCATCGCTCACTCCCGCTGTTCACAAAAGGCTGAGCATTCAATGGCTTCGTCCGCGTTCGGAAGACAGCCACGTCATTGAGGATGACCTGCACGTAGCTTGACGGCAGCTTCCTTGAGCCCGTCAGCTCCGAATGATCCTCGGCCGTCGACAACTTGTTCTTCACGTGCGACCTCTTCCCCAAAGACTTCTGCGTCGAGGGTATTTCGAGCGAGTCGAGACTGTGGATGTGCCAGACCAGAATACCAGCAGGTCGGTCGATCTGGGGAGGCGCTTGATGGGCAGCTTCAGCACCTTCGATCGCTTCGACCAGCTTGTGCACGCGTCTGCCGGAAATCAGGTCGGAGTCAAAATCATCAGAATGCGGTCCACTGCCGGAACATATGACACTGAGGTAACTTACTGCTTCCTCTCGAATCGCTCACGAAGCAGCTTCTCGTCGGTAGGAAGACCAAGCTTCTTGACAAACTTGTCAAAAGGCGTCTCAAACTGCTCCAAGTCTACTGGTTCCGTTTGTAGCGTGGTTTCCTGGCTGGGTGCGTCGCCCTTGAGCGCCTCAAATGCGGACATTCCCGGAGTGATAGAACTCGAATCGGTCGTAGGCGTTGCACCACTCATCGACCGCATCGTAGCAGCCTTCAGCATCGCCTGCCGATGAGGTGACATGGCCTGGCCCTCGCCCAGAGCCAGACCGAAAAAGGCCGCGCTGTACTTGAGCGTGCCAGCCGTCTTCCCGCCTCGGGTCATTGGCTGAAGCGGCTCCTCCCGACAGTCGAACATCTGAGACACGTCGTCCTCCTGCGAATGCTTGTGATACGACCGAATCAGCCTGTCGATGGATATTTCGACTTTGCCGAGTGCATCATCAGCACTGAAGCGGTCGGCGTCGAAGACTGTGCATGCGGGCGGAAGGATCAGCAGACTGTGATGTGACGGTTTGTAGGAAAGTGCATTGTCTCTCACCGGTCAGGCGTATCAATTCTTTGTCTCGCACCTCGTCCGGCGATACCAGCAGCGGAGACCACTCCATCCATATGGGATCCCGCGTCTTGCGCCAGACTCGCGTACGGTGGAGTGGACGGCCTGCCTTCGAGAAGGAGATCTGTACGAAGGGATCCGAAGAGCCGTTGGAGTCAGAAGCTGGGATGTGGGATGCTGCGTTGGATGCAGAGAATTTGAAAGTTAATTCACACACTTGAGTTGTAGCATGGTATGGGTGCATACTTACCCTCGTGCAGCACAATGATGATGACACCCAGAGCGTAGGTGTGCTGCGGTCCGTCCGCCGCACCCAGAAGGGCAGGCACATCTACCGTGTAGGATCGAGGGCTGATAAACCCTTTTATGACGTTTTCGACACTGTGGAGAATGTAGTTCGAGACCAAGGGAAGCTGCATAGCGTCTATCAGCATTTTACGACCCAGGGGCCGCGCAGAGAGCTCGAGTGCGGGAAGAGACGGGAACGTGACTGCAACTGTCTTGGCGAACGGCGGGGTCGGCAGAATTTGCAAACGTAGGCGGACCTGATATGGTTTCGACATACATCAGTGTTGGTCCAAAGCATGACTACATCGACGATCACTTCGTACTCCACAGCTCTCTGCTCACCTTGCCTTCAATACCGAGCACAGAAACCCACACCGGCAGTTCGACAGCGGCTATTTTCTGAAGTCCGATCATCATATCTATGCGCAAAGAGACAAGATGGTCAGCGCAGTCGGAAGCGTCTTATCGCGGAAGGAAAGAGCATGCTCACAAAGTAGCATACTGCGGACGGGAACCATTTGAAGACAAATTGTGTCAGCGACCCCAAATGCATGCGATTAAACGTGACTGGTGAAGACTCACTGGATATTTTCTCGCGCCTCCATGGTAGAGTCTTCCGCCTCCACTTCCCGTGCCAAATTAGTACTGTCGGCATGGTTGGCCTTTGTAGACGCAGCGCCTTTGCGCTTCGCACCGCGATAGCTGAATGAGACCTCCAAGTTGATGTACTCTCCTGTGTCTTCGCCACTTCCGCGATCGTCTCCACCACCTGAGGATGAAGCTGAAGTAGAGCCGACAAATGCAGATGCGTCACTGTCTAGGATGCGGAAGCTTTTAATCTGGAGAGCTGTCTGGCCTTGGTCCAAATCCTCGACGCGGCATCCGTGAACTATGCCCAGACTCTGGACTTCCTGCATGAGCGAGTCTCTGTTACGGAGCAGAGAAAGAAGGGCTCAGTGCAGTTCTGGTATTCGTACAATCAGCCGGAAATTTTATAAGTACTCACTCCAAAAGATCGACAAACGGGGTGAAGAGAGAGCTGTCAAGAAGCGGCCATACGATGCGAAGACAGTGATTGATCCAAAGCGCTGTTTCACCACCTTCAGGGCTCTGTTGTGCCTATTGAAATCGTAGATAGTTGTAAGAGAAGCGTCAGTATCTGACGGCTCTGAACCGGCTATGAGGGCACGTACCTTGTTTTCGATACTTCTCCATTCTGCTTCCCAGAGCAGATCTCCCCCAGAGCGATCGAGCTGGACCCAGAGAACATAGGCGGCGCACGTGGCGACGGCAATGGCCAGCAAGCTGTGAATGCGCTGCAAGATCAAAACAGCGAGAGACGTGCCTGCGAAGAATGCCATGATGCGAGGTGTGTGCTTTTTGTAAGGGTTTTCGGGCGTACCTGCCTGGCCCGGTCGTGAGGAAGCAGACGGAGCAGAGGAGAGTACGGTACTTCCCACGAGACTAGGCGCTCGAACGGAGAGGGGTATGGAGTCGGATCGCTGGGGAGGGGCTGTATCTGGCTGAAGATGTTGCTCTGACCCCAGCTGAGAAGCTGTCTTTATGGGTGAACTGCGGACGACGTATTCTTCATCGTCGTCCTCAAGTGAGACACTTGCACGAGGTGACGCTTCGTAGTGCCCTTGTGAGCTGGCGAGGCCATCGCCGTGAAGTATGGAGCCATGGTGAAGGCTGCTGGCTGTGGTGTCTTCTCTGTTTCGCAGCATGTGGCCTTCCGATGCTGGTGCATGTAGAGCGCTGCTGGCTCCACGGTCGCGGCTGAAGGAGAGTTTGCGGGTGAGGTTGGAGATTTTTCCTTCGAAGGACAGGCGCCGGCTGGAGCGATTGGATGCTGCCCCGGTGCTGTCCTTCCTCTGTGGGACTGGCCGAGGGTTGTGCTGGCTCGCGCTCATCGCTGGGCTGCAACGTTCGGGGGGTGCTCAAAGGTTTTGATACGAGAACTTCGCAACTCGTCTCCAAGTTATGGCAACTGATTAATCGACTTCCTTTGCTCGATTGCGGATCGAGGTTGGCTGCGAGGCGAGAAGGCTGTGCGCTGGAAGGAAAGGTGAGGCACAGCCAAGGGCCAAGGCGAGGGCCAAGCAAGCAGGGCCAAGTGAGTCGCGTCATCGGATCTCACTGTCCTTCTCCACGTGGCTCTTTACCGCCGGCCACGAAAGCATCGGCGTCTCGGCGTCTTGCGCCGATGGATGAGCCTTCGGATAAATAGAAGCAGCTGTTGCTTACGTAACTGAAACCAGAAATAACAAACAAACCCCCCCTTCCTTCTGAAACGATCCTTCCCACTCCCCGCCAACAAAGGATGGAAGATCGAAGAAGTCCAGTTGTCGTGTGGATGTCTTTCAGCATTGATTCTTCCCAGACTACTGTCAGGCCTCAGGATACAAGAGGTCATCAGCTGAGAATTCTCCGCTTACATACTGGTCTTGCCGAAATGGCAGCGCCTTGATGGTGATCTCAAGGCATACATACATACCAGGCCATGTTGGTCTGCCTCGCCGCTGTGAGAAGACTGGGGGCAGCAAAGGCGTTGCCTTGTCTTACATCTTTCTCATGTCCTCGCCTGTAGTCTCGGGCTTCAGCCGAATAGCAGCTTATCTTGTAGTTTGAGAGGTGAGAATAGCGCGTGGGACAAAGGATTTTGTCAAGACAAAGGGAACGAACAAGGAGGCTGTGGCCGCATCTGCGACAGTTATCTCCACTCCATCACTCGTGCACTCCATCAGGCATCAGGCATCAGCACATCTGGATGTGTTACCATTACGCTGCACCAGGTTCAGTCTCCCACCGCCCGCTACCTCGGATGCTCTTACTTCGACTCCAGTAAGCACTCTATTTTGAACGCTGACCATGGTGCCCGCTGATTTTTAAGTGGTCGCCTACGCGCCTACTACTTGTTCAGAAGAAAGAAGAATCTTTACACCACTTCGAAACACCAGAGAACAACCCGCAGCATGGAGTCGGCGCCCCAAACAATCGTTGTTCCTTTGTCCTTGTGTTGTTGAGCAGTTGTCGTTTCCCATGTTCACCCATCCCACAATCGCACATTACACACCATGCACTTAGCGCTCAACGACGCTCAGCACTCAGTAACTCATCCGCTCCTCCAGACGGCGAATGATCTCGCTGGGCTGAACTCCTAACACCGTCATTTACCTGTGTGTCTCCCTTGTCTGATCCATACCGACCTATTTACGGGCACCAGGCGGTCTGAGAACTTTTCCCGTATCCAGCATGGTGTCTACATATGTCTTTCACACCCGAATCTGTTCGAAAACGATGGTCAACAGCAAGTGGGTGTCCGGGACAAGTGGAGACGGTCGCTGAGTTTGGCAATACATATACTCAGAAAGGAGCGATTCAATCCAGACACACAAGAGTTCGTGGGGTACAGAAGTTGGAAATGGTATATGTGGCTAGGGAACGTGAGAATGTATTTGGCCGCCGCCGCACCACCTTGGGGGCCGATATACCTGACTGCAAAGCGGCTGAGACGGGGACTTGAATGGATGAGAATTTCTCTTCCGATGTGACATGGGAAGTCAGTCACTACATACAACACTTTGTTCGGACTGAGAAGTTGAAGGTCAGAGCGTCAAAGGACAGATAGAGGCATCAGGCATGTCCGTGCTCTCATAGCGACACAAAGCAGGAGACCTCTGTCCACATCTAGACGCTAGACACCTTCTTTCTTCCTTTAGATGAGCTTAGACTTAATGCCTTGACGCCGCTTGACGAACGCCTGCCAATTCTGACGACGGCCAGCAAGCAAGACACAAGAAAGACGTAAGACGCAAGAAAGTTCCGCCCACACCGCAGCGCAGCTTTCCGCCCGCTCGCCTGGTCGGTTCCCTTTGTTGCGAATCTTGCCTTTTCGCTGAAACTGAGGATGCCGCGTATAGCAGCCAGACTGACTGCCAGAGAGTGTTCTTGTTGCTGTTCGGGATCGCGGGATCTTTTTTCTTTTCTTCCTTCTGACGACACGGATGTCTCATGGCTGACTGCTAGCTTCTCTCTTTGGGAAGACGATGAGCGGGATCCGCCTTCCTTTCGGGAATGTCCACTGGCCAGAGGCGGTGTGCACAGAGAAAGAATGTATGTCGGCTCACAACTTGTGAAATGTGAACAGCCTGCCTTATCTCCTCGCTGTTGACTCTTACGCCCTCTATCTTGCCTTCGCAGTTTCGCACTATGTATTCTGTGTACGTACTCTCCCGCCTCGTGTTTCATCTGCACGCTGCACCCTACGACACTTGCAAAGACGAATTTGGGGGGAATTAAGCACCCCGTGAACGAACGCAGAGGCGGCCGGAGGCCGGAGGCGGCGTCGAATATACCAGGCTGATCGGCGCTGTCTTGCCTGGTGCCTGGGATCAAAATTCGAAGGACTTCGGGTGCCCGGCTGCAGCTCTGCAAGAGTCAAGACTCCCGGCTCTGCAGCGCAGAGCTACGACTTTGAACTTGCTTTCACACGGCGGGCACCATCCAGAAATCACTCTATCCATTTCCAGACAGCACACAATAATTATTCACGGCGGGTTCGCGCCGGCTACACAGGCAGATGCACGAATGACCAGAGCCTGCCTAGCGCACCCTGCCTGGGGCCTACTGGGGAGACACAGCTGGCCACTCGAAGCCAGGCGGACCGTAGATGACGCCCTACTGTGCTCTGGAGCCAAATTGTTTCCAAGAAGAACTGTGTGCAGAGATTGCTGGTCGACCGTGGCGATAGCAGCCCGTCCCTTATTGGAGCTTTGGGATTTACACAAAATGGCAAGACCATTTTCCTCAGCTATCGTCGCTCATTCCCTTCGTCTCTCCCCCCGTCTTCCTCTATCCTTACCTACAGCGAACTCTTTCCCCTCCTCATCAGTCCTTCCGTCCCTCCTGGATTTCAGGACCCTCAGCGAGTAGCCCCGTCCGATAAGCAGATACCATCCTCACGGTCGCCTCATTTCCGTCGGTCGAAGACTGTATCGTATTCAAGGGCCCGGAACTTGTCCGACACAAAGGCCGCCTCCTTCGCAAAGAGCACCTGAAGCGCAATCGTCACCGTACGTCGCCATCCTAATCGTGAGTCGTCCATGTCTCCCTTCTTCGCTGCGATGGCCTATGCCTCAGGAATAGGTGATGCTTCGAGCCGCAGGCCGGGCTGGCTGGTGCAGGCTGAGGCAGGGGCCGTGTCGGGAAGCCAGCTGTGCTCGGGATAGGGTTGGGTCCGGTCGGGTCGGGGCGCTCAGCAGCTTGCTCTGAGGTTCGTCGACGCCGGTGGCAGTCGCACAACGGAGCAAGGTGGCGGCCCTACCTGCTGCGGTCGCTTCTCTGTGGAACAGTTTCATGCCCTCGACGTCGGCGAAGCCTATCGCATGGAAATCGGAGTCCTTCAGTGCTTCGAACCAGCAGCTTGTCACCCCACCGGATCGCACTCACCACTCGTACACTCGTTTGAAGATCCTGTGCTGACCTTGACAACATTCCTCCGCCTGTACTTCGTCTCTTGCAACAGATCGCCGTCTTAGAACTCGAGAAGCCGGCCTTTCGCCAGCGCCATCCAATTCTGGATTCAGCGACACCCTCAACATTCGATCGTCCTTCTCCTCCCTTTTGTCCGAACTGTCGAGCCTGTCGTCGGTACTGTGTCCTTCTCGGTGAGTGCCCGCCGCTTCCATGCAAGGCCTTTGTCTCTTTCCGCCCTTTCCACTTTTGCCGCTGCCGCTGCTGTTGTCAGAGTTAACAAAGAGAAGTGATGGGATGTTTGGACTCTGGCGACGGTATGCAAACAAATGCGCATTCGCTCCGCCCGGGTATCATCCTGCCTCTTTTCCATCCCTCTTTATGAACCTTCTCGGTCTCCTGTTGGAGTCGATGCTGCGCCGGTGCCGATCCGTGGGGGGGCCAAATCTCATGGAGGGGGGTAGTGGCCCAGAGCCAGTGGTATACTTATTGTCCATGCCAGGTTTCCGCCCAGACCGCAGGAGGTGTCCATATTACACAGCTCGCAGATCACACTCGCGAATGGGTACATTCTCGTTCTTCCTCACGCCGCTTCCGCATGGACACATCA
>RDSH01000330.1:0-17959 GCA_009428295.1 Tilletia walkeri
ACCTGTCGGCGACGGTCTTGATTAGCTTCTACTCACTTCCGTGTTGCTGAACAGATCATGCGATTCGATGCATCTGTGTATGCGGCGCCAACGTGCTTGACTCCGTCTTCCATCCTGATCTTGAGAACCATGACGATGGGAGCGCCAAGGATGTCGGTGTTGACGAAGAGCACATCCTCGATGCCCTGCAAGTTTCCTGGGGTGGCCTGTCGACAGAACATCGAAGAATCAGCAGCAGCACTATCTGATGAGCCTCAGCTGCTCAACGTACCTGCTTGGAGATCAACCACGATTTGTTGCTCTTGCCGTCTCCGTTCGCCAAGATTTCTACGCGCATCTGGATTTCTGTGCAGCGTTGGCTGCGCTGAATTTCTGGAGAGCGCCGGTCGATCCAATGGGGACGAGGAAGTCGCGTGAGGCTGGAACGAGGGCGGTGGGTGTGGTTGGGGTGGTGGGAGTGGCCGGAGAGGGCGGGCCGAGGTGGCTTACGGCCATGTTACCGTTGCGGTTCATCATGATCGGTTTATGTGAGAATGAAGGCAGTGGGCCGATGTGTTACTCTTAGACGTGGCTGTATGCGTGCTGGGGGAGGTGTAAAGACTGTGCTGCCCGTGACAGAATTTGCAGAAAGCTGAGACGTCAGCTGGGAACATGTGCAGGTACTACAATTGCTTTGCTCACCTCAGTAGACCATCTTGAGCTTCAGATGGAGAAGTCTATGTCCTGTGACTCGATGAATGGCTGGCTGAATCTATGGATGGATGGATCGATGGATGGATAAATCGATGGATGGATGAATCGATGGGTGGATGCATGAATGGATGCATGAATGGACGGATCGATGGTTGGATCGATGGTTGGATCGATGAATGGATGCATGAATGGACGGATGCATGAATGAATGGACGGGTGGATGGACGGATGGACGGATGGACGGATGGACGGCTAGCTGGATGGCTGGCTGGCTGTATGTGCGGATGAAAGCAGAGCAAGGAAAGAGAGAGGTGTCATCGAGAGAAGATGTTTGAGAACAAGGGAAAGGCCAAGAATACTTAGCAGAGATATGGCGAAGGCGCATTGCAAGTACTGTGATGAAGAAAAAAGCAGCGTATGTCAGTGTTCGGGATCAATGTCATCAATAGGGAGTAGGGCACTCAGCGGTGAGGTACGAATTTGCGGACGGCGGTCGTTTGCAGGACGTCTACCGATTTGCGAAGAGGGAGGAAGGACAGAAGGCGGCGTCAGTATGGCTTGCGAAGGCGTTGAGGCTCCGGGGCGGCTGTCAGTAACTGTCGCTCGATCGTGGCGGGCGCAAGGAAGCAGACCGTAATATCGATCTGTGAAGGGAAAAAAAGACAGAAGGCGGCGTCAGTGCGGTCAAGTGATTAGGTTCCGGGGCGGCTGTCAGTAATTGTCGTCAGTAATGTCGTCCTGATCGAGGCGAGCGCAAGGAAGCCGAACGCAGAGGACGAAGTGTTGTCATAGGTCGTGAATCCGAGCTGCCTGATCGAGATGGTCCCATTCATCCAATCGACGTCTTGTCCCAAAAGAGCTGGAAAGCGAGGACAACAGCGAAATGTTAGAATCAGACGAGAGACTTCCGCCATGTGAGAGGCCACAGAGGAACTTACCAGTCGATGGAGTCGCTAAGGCGAAGGCGCACTATCCGAAGATGATGCGCGATAGCGACTGTAGTCTTGCAGCGAGCGAGAGATGATGATGCCCTATCTCTGATGAGCACAGGAACGAGAAGCTTACATGTCAGTATCTGTAATGAGGACGTATTTTGGAAGCTACGAGACACCGAACTCACCTGCTTGAAGCTTGACCAGTAGAGTTGAATAGAGGTGTCCAGGTCCCCCATCACGTTGGCAGTGAAAAGAAGATAAAGTCGAGAAATCGGAGAACGAGGCCGGGTCCAAGAGAAGAAAAACGAGAACGAGAACGAGAACCGGAACCGGAACCGGAACGAGAGACGAGGCGAGACGAGACGAGGAGAACACTTTTTTTGGGGATTTGATGGAGTTTTGACGTTTTTTGTGGGTTTGATGGAGTTTTGACCTTTTTTGTATGGGTTTTGTAGTTTTGAGAACGAACCAGAGAAGCAAAACGGAATCGAATTCCGGCAGGGAAAAGGTAGGACCAACGTGAGAGGGGGGACGAGGGGAGAGCGACAGGCGTAGCCTATACCACTCGGTTGCGGACGGGCTGGAAGACAGGCAACTCCTTATCGAAGTAGTGGACGTCCCATTCTGATGCCCAGATGACCGACCTGTTGTGCGTCGGCTCTGGCTTGGGAACGTCGGCGATAGGACCGGTGCTGCGCTTCGCTTTCTTGACCTTGAGAACGGACTTGAGCACCTCCGTTTCTGAGGTGGACTCGGTGGCCGACTTCTTGACGATGAACCGTCCGCTCGAGCGTCCTGCAACGGGTGCATCAAGCTCGAGCTCGATGACGAGATGACGAGCTTTACGCCAGGCGTGGGCCTCCGTATAAGGGCCGCCGTCTTCTGCTCGACCACGACGCCGAGCTGAAATGTACCTGGGCTTGCGTGCCGGCTCCAAAGGCTCCAAAGGCTCGCCAGATGCTGCAGCTGCAGCCGCCGCCAACCTCTTGGCCCTGATGGTCTCCAAGGCCGAGGGCTTCTTGACGGTCTGCGATGCGACTTCAGCCTCGATGGACTGCCGGGCGGAGGTGTCGATAGTCTTGCGCGCCGTCTTCGAAGGCTCGGTAGATGCCGCAGCTTCTGCTGCTCTCTTAGCCCTGATGATCTCGAGGGCTGAGGGCTTCTTGACGGGAGCGACGGGAGCGACGGTAGCGACGGTAGCAACGGTAGCAACGGGAGCAACGGGAGCGACAGGAGTGGGCTTGACGCTGATGATGTTCGACTTGATCTGCTTGAGGTCGCTAGTTGGCGTCTGCTGCTGTGTAGGCTGCAGCAGCGTAGCGGGCTGAGTCTTGGTATCGGTGAGCTTTGCACGAGTTGTAGAGGTCATAACAGTTGCCTTGACAACAGCGGTTGACGAGGTTGTCTTCGCAGGCTTCTGGATCGATGTGGTCGCAGGCTTCTTGATGGACGACGAGAGTGTGGAGGAGCGGGAGGCAGCGTTGGCGCCGCCTACTACCTTCGTCTTTGAGCTGAGCGATGCATTTGATGGCCACGAAGAGGACAGATCCGGAGTTGACGTCAAGGAGGACACGGGCTGAGACGGACGAAGTACGGCCTTAACAACGGCTGGTACTGGGCTGGAGCACCGGGCAGAACGGGAGGCAGGGGCGTAAGTGCGCACCGTAGACTCGAACTTGGTGGGCTTGTTCGAGGCTTGAGGAGGAGGGCTCATCATCCGGTCGGTCACCGGAGATACTGGCTTAAGGCTCGCATAGCGAGTGGCTTCAGAGCGAGTGGTCGTCGAGCGAGTGGTTGCAGCGCGAGTGGTTGCAGAGCGAGTGGTTGCAGAGCGAGTGGTTGCAGAGCGAGTGGTCATGGGCTTAGCGATGGCAACGGGCACTGTCGACTCGGACTTGTTGGGCTTGTTCGAGGTCCGAGGGGGAGTGCTGGTCATTGGAGTGGGCGTGGGCATAGGAGCGAGAGCGGAATCTGCTCGGTCGATGGTCATGGAGCCTGTGCTGAGGTCCTCAGGCGTGGAAGTGGACTTTGCCTGAGTAGCGCACGGAAATTCGAGCTCCAGCTCCTGAATGATCCTGTCGAGCTGATCGGAGACAACTTGGTCGTTGCTGGTGAGATCGATGGCCGTGAGGTAGGCCACGCTCGCGAGGAGGAAAGCCGGAACGTGGACGGACTGGCTGATGTTGCGGTGGGTAGACATGGTGTGTGTGGTATGTGATGGATGGTGGGACAGTATGAATGGGTTTGTGTGTGTGTAAAAGTAAGTAGTAAGTGGGGGCAGCGTGTGTGGGAAGACCTTTGTGAAAATCGGTGAGGGGAGAGGAGAGGAAAGGAAAGAGGGCAGAGGGAGGGTTTAAATGGAGCTCGAGCAAGGTAGACTCTCCTCGGACGAAGGCATGATCTGTGCACAGCATCAGATCAACTTGGGTAGATATTCAATGGCCACAGGTCGTGAAAGGGACACTGCAGCCGCCTTAACCTTTACCTCTGTCCGCGCAGCCGCAGCCGCAGCTGCTGCCCGCACTTCATCCCAAAAGCCAGCTTATATAGCTCAGGCTGACAGCCAGAACACAAGTTGAGAGCCTGCAACATCCTGGCTCGAAGGTGCTTCCTCCTTTCAAATATGGTCGCCTTGCCGTGTGTGACATCGAGCAACGCGGAGGTGGGGACGAGGATGCGGGGAGAGTGGGGGAGTGGGGCTGAATCGATGTTGGATGAGTTTCACTCAAGGCATGTTCGATTTAGTTTGTTTGTTTGTTTGTTATCTATCGAGAGACTTCTTGCCACATGGCAACCTGACAGCTCTTCCAGCTTCCTGAGGTTCTGTTCAGCTTGCCCTTGACACGCGAATCATTCATTTTGCACCGAGAAAAAAGGTTGCAGATACAATAACATGGGGGTGAGCGGCGGGACGCAAGTGAAGTGGTTGGTCATCGATCAGCATTTATAGGCACTGAATGCGCTTGTACAGGGAACTGAGGGACTATAATCCACTCCAGCGGCCTGAAAAGTATGCAACGTGGGAGCATGCCATTTTTGTCTGTGTGGAGGACCAACTAGATTGATCTAGCAGCCTCATTCCGACTCCTTGCCATTGTTGGAATGTGATGTCGAATCCGCAGCCCCTTTTTCCTCCTCGTTAGCATGATCTTGACCATCAGCCTGATGCCCGTTCCCGAGCTCCGAATCCGCCGCCGTCTCTTCGCCCTTATCATCTTGCGACTCCACCTCCTCGCTCGTCTCTTCTGATTCACGGGGCGCGTCTGTAGGAGTCTTGTCCGTATCATCCGACCCTCGTCTGCTACCAACCCCGCCACCTTTGACAACATTTTCCTTGTCACCTTGATTCCTCTCCTCTGACCTTGCCCCATCCTGATCACGATGCCCGAGTAGTGCAGCTTCTACGGTCGCTATCTTGGTCGGACTGACCACCACCTTCGTCATCCCTCCTGCAGGTTTCTGCTTGTTCACGCTCCGAGCCTCTGCCTCCGTGACCGCATAATTTGCGCTTTCCAGCTCCTCAGCCCGCGGGTTTTCGCTCAGCGTGCTCAAGTTTGGAGCACCTGCAGCACTGATGCTTTCTGAGGGAGTAGGTGTGGAATCAGTGGCAGCAGCACTACTGCTACCGCTGCTGACGGACGAGGATGTGATTCCTAGAACACCGAGTCCAAAGCCAGAGCCAGAAGCCGAGTTCGATCGCACGGGTTGTGCTGGCGCGACGGGCCTGTCCACATCCGCCTTGGTGATGGTGTGACCGTCCATGCTGTGCGATCGAGATGTACGCCTGTTCAGCTCATCGGGAATGCTCCTGCGGGCGAATCGTTGTGCACCGCCACCATTGGATCCGCTCCCACTTGCGATTCCCCCTTTGGCAATCGAGTCCTCGATTGTCCGACTGCGGGATAGATTGCGAGTCCCGGTGAGAGCTGTTTGACTAAGCGCTGCTTCCCACCAAGACGACTTCTTCGCGCCCGAGCCGGTCTGTTCAATGCCGCTAGTGCTTGCAGAAGGGCCTGCGCTACTTGAGATCATCGAGTCTCCCATCGCGGCATCGGGTAACGCGAAGCCGCCGTTGGATTCGGATACGTACGAGCTTCCTGCATTCGAGACGGGACTTCCGGGTCGGTGACGTAAGGGCAGGTTGGGGTTCACTGTCTTCGCCCGACTGACAGTGCGCGACATCGTTCCCGGTGTCATCGAGCCAACTGCACCATACTTTCCGCCACCCGCAGCGGATTCGCTGTCTGTCGTGGTGGCGTGGGTTTCTGATCGTGGGAAGCCGGGAGCCGCGGTAGGTATAAATGCGCGCGGAGACGCTGCACCGTGCTCCTTCAGTGCAGTAACGCTTGTGCTGGGCAGACCAAATGACTTGTGAAATGGGCTGACGGAACCGGCAAGTTTCCGACGACGCTCGATGATGCCGCGAATAAGAGGCTGTATGCGGGTGTCCTCGCCGCCCTTGGAATCATCGCGTGGTCGCGGTCGAACGACTCGCGTCTTCTGGTGCACATCCACATAGTAATCTACACATGCATAACGTTGAATAAGCCAAAGCGCGTCGTATCTGGCCAAGGCCGTTAGCGCAACTCACCAGTTTCGTCAATGATCTCTCCACCTAACAATTCTTCGACGACGTCTTCGAGTGTGACGATACCAAGCGCGCCTCCTGATTCTCCGGGAGTCTCAGAGATCAGGAGTAGATGACTTCGTCCGCTTCGGAAGTAGGTGAGGGCATCGAAGCAATTGAGATCGGGCGTGGCTTCAGGCAGGGGCGTGAGCTGGAAATATGACACGGGCAAGGCGTCCTCCGGGTCGTAGCTGATGAGCTTTTTGACAAGCAGCATACCGAGAATCGCGTCAGGGTGCCCTGGTTCGTGAATCGGAATGCGGGAATAGCCAGCCTTGATGATGCGATTGATCATCGCCTCATTCAAAATCTCATCGTGCGAGAGCGTCCAGACATCATCGATGGGAGTCATTACATCCTCCACCGTCTTGTCGTTGAGGTCAAGGACAGCTCGTATGATTGTGACTTCATCCTCGTGCAGGTGCTCGGTGCCCAGCTGGGCATGGAGCGAGACCAGAGTTTTGAGTTCGGCTTTGCGGTATGTTGTTCCGTGCTCTTCGCCTAGGCAGTAGTCGAGCAGCTTGGCGGTCGGCCAGGCGACTGGGGCGAATAAGATCATCGTTAAATGTACAAGTGGTGCACAGAAAGCTCCGATGGCCAGACCGTGCCGCGCGCAAATGGACTGCGGGACGATCTCGCCAAAGATGACGATCAGCACGGTCGAGGAGAGGACAGCAGCGATACCACCTCCAAAGTCGGAGAGGAATACAGGCAATGTCTCATTGACTGTGAAAATGAGGGACAGTCAGGTCAGAACCGCCAAAGTATAGGAGCATGATGGCAGACAACTCACCAATGACGTTGCCGAGCAGCAAGACGACGAGAACCCAATGCCGACCCTTTTCCAGGAGCCGAAGAACCTTGAGCGCGTTCTTTTGTTCCTTCGCTGTTCCAGACGTACTGAGAACCTGGAGATTTATGGGGTCCAGGCCCATCAAGCCAAGGGTGAGACCAGCAAAGACACCTCCAAGCAAGACCAGGCCTGCGATGGAGAGGATGTCGAATGCAAGTTTGAGGGGCGTCCGAGGGGCTTCTTCATCATCGTGGTGGGGGTGCGAAGTGATGCCGATGAGGTCCGCATTTGTACCGTGCAAAGGAAGAGTGTTGAAAGGCACGACCAGGGGGGACGCGAGGACTGGCTTGAGGATGGCCGAGGTGAGCAGCGAGGTTGCGCTCAGCAGTCCGACCAGTCCCATACGAACCGCCGGGTGAGGGCGGCTGAAGTAAGGCATCGACAGCGATGGCGCCGCAGTAGGAGCGGCGGCAAGAGCTGGCATTTTGTTGTGTTCGTGGTCGAGCTGATCGATGAGCTGAAGCGTTGTTGCGAAGGTCGTCCTCACCACCTGTTGCAAAAGCGCGTCATATTCAATTCCAGCTTGGCGGGCTTCGAAGTTTAAGGGCACGTGGCCGCCACATGGTCTGGTTCTTTCGGGGTGCGGCCCGTGCTTCTGGCTTCCCATCATCTCGCGAGAGCTCAGCTCAGCGCCTCAGCTCAGCTCGATCCCCTCGGCCTCCCCATGACTTGGGCGAGATTCCTTCAGGTCGACCTCGACGTTCATTGATCTGACTGTATTTGGTGACCTGAACAAGAGAGTGCGACACTATTCAGAGATTACGATGAAGTTCCCCTGCTTCCTCTCTCCCCTTTCTTGGACGGCATTGCTATCGACCTTGGCCATTGTCGTTCAAGCTGCTCCCTCCCCAGCTGGTCAGGCCATCTTTTCTCTCGGCGGTGGCCTTCCCTTCAAGGTCACGAATGACATTCCAGCCCTCTCCGCGCCCAAGTTTGAATTTGGTTTGCAACACGACGGCCAGCGTGTTGAGCAAGACGAGCAGACAGTCTGGGAACTCATCAACTCCAACCCACACTTTTCCCAGCTCGCCCACGTCCTCAACTATTCATCGGACGCAACAAAGGAACGACTGAACAGCTCCAAGGAGTCTATCACCCTTTTTGGTGAGTTTTATGTGAACACGATGGCAAAAAAGCCAGCATTTAAGTACTCCCCGCTAATTCGCTCGAATTATCAACACAGCTCCCGTCAACTGGCGCCGCTCAAACCCGCATGGTCAAGCGCAGGGGGGCATTCCCTTCGTAGATGACACTCACGTCGACGAGAAGGGTGTCCCTTCGATCATAATCTGGGACGCAGTCCTTGATCAAATCCATGCTCTCGAGGGCAATTCAGACGCGCAATCGGTCAAGCCTTTTCGCAAACACGAAGATAGTGACGATGACGACGACGATAAGGACTGCGAGCGTCGACGCCGTGCACTCGCTCACATCATCGATCTTGTCCTCTCTTATCACATTGTTGTGCCTGGACCAGGTCAGCCGTCCCCACTCTCCCTCTTCGAAATCGGCCAGAACTCTTCCGTCGCCACTGAACTCAAGTTTGACGAGGACAACCCGGCCACAAAGTATGTCGGTAAAGTTTTCGCAGGACAGGCTCTTCGCTTGAGAACTGGCAAGACTCTGCTTCCTATTCCGGGCGTCATTCTCAACTTGTAAGTTTGCGCATATATCGCACCTGAAACCTGTGTCGAGTGTCTCGCAACTGACCTTGGTCCTTAAACGTGCATGCAGCTATTCCCGCGTAGTTTGGGGTGATGTTGGCGTCTCGAATGGAGTCATCCATGCCATTCGCTTCCCTCTCTTTATCGCACCATCTGCCCTGCAGGGGCTTTTCTACGGCGTCAACGAGTAAGTCTTTGGATGCTCTCACCGGTATCACCACGCTTCAGCTTTCTGACTCTCTCAAACATCCCGTCCGAACAGATACTCCCAGTTCCTTGTTGCGCTCCAGAAGATCGATGCCGACAAGTACCTATCACTTCCCGAACTGAAGAAGGCGTCTAATAAAAAGCAACACGGCCGACAACATGGTCACAGTTCCCACGCTCTGCAACAGTTCGCAGCCTTGGAGCCTTTCTCTGCTATGCTCAACTCCATTCCTTCGAACGTCAGTGCTTGGTCGGAGCATGGTGACCGACACGAAGGACACCATAAGAACCCATACGCGCATCCAGCCGGATCCAACGCCCTCACCGTCTTTGCTCCCTCCAACAACGCATGGAACAAGTTGCCCTGGGCTTTCAAGGCGTACTTGTTCTCACCGCATGGCGAGGATCTTCTCGCCAAGATCCTCATGTTCCACTCCGTTAGGGATATCATCTTCTTTGCCGATGCTGTGCACTACGGCAAAGCTAGAACCCAGGCTGTGCCCTCTCGCCAGTACACAGTTGACTGCGGTAGTCTTGTCGACTTCGGACTGGACGACACGGTCGAAGCTGCCGCAAGCGCATTCAAGGACAGCTTTGAAGGTGTTAGCTGGCCGGACATGCCGTGGTCTCGCCGTCCGAGCGGCAAGAAACCCTCACCTACACCTGGCAACGACAACGGCAAGGTGCAATGCGCACGAGGTACAAGCGCCAACGTAACCGAGTACGAACTGCCCACCGTCTTGCCTAAGAATCCTTACGACACTCCCAAGAACGCCACCGAATTCGAGATGGTTCACGTCAAAGTCTACCGCTATTACATCCTCAAGGGGCCCTGGCACCTTCCCGTGCACCTTCCCGGTCTATCCACACGCCAGACGAGAATCACCGTCCAGGGTGTGCCCGTGCTCTTCCAGGACGGGCCGGTGCTGAATGGAGTTGTGCACCTCCTTCATGAATCGTTGCTCAAGCCAGACGGGCACCCGCAGCAAGGCATTTGGGCGCGCATTGCCGCAGAGGCTAGTCGACTCGGGTTTGGCGATGTCGACCTCGTTCGTGAGGCAGAGAAGGGGGGCTGGTGAGCTCGCCCCTCCTCCTCCAGGCTGTCGATCAAAGTCCGTCTTCCACCTTCCATTATTCTTCTCCGCTTTGGCTTTTTGATGTCCTGTAATCTGCTGTTCTGCTTCTTGTGTACCACTTCTCGCGCCGTTAACTCCTGCTGTACTGCACCTGATGTAGCCTTCCCCTCACCCTCTTACGTTCTCCACGAGCAAATCGATGTGTATTCCTTCTCTGTCCTCTGTTGCAAGCACCTGTGATGGCCTCGGAAAGAAAGACTTGGAGGACGAAGCAGGGCATTAAAAAGAGCATCAAGTTCGGGGTCAAGTTGGCTACGAGGCAAGGGGGTCGCTACTTTGAAAGAACATGAAAGACCTACAACTCAGCAGGTGCGGGCTGTTACGACACGCACGGAGAAAGAAAAGGAGGGAAAGAGGATGAAAGGAATGGGAGTTTAAGACAACAGCGATCGAAGGCATAGGTGCCGAGAGGCAAGAAAGGAGCTTCCTGGGTCCTTGCTCCAATCAGAACGGAGAAGACGGGTGCCGATCTGCCACTAGCTGTGAAGCGAAGGAGCAGCGACAGTGAATGCCACAGATTGGCATTCGCATCCGAGGAGTAGACACGGGGTCATGGCTCCTACACGTCCGGTATATCTTCCCTCCTGTCACATGAGCAACGCCAAGGACCGACGAATGCACTGAAGAATCGCTCAAGAGCAGCGGAGCATAGGACCAACATGGTAGCACGTAGCCCCCAAGGATCACCGAATAAATCCTGTGTCATGCGGCGAACGAAGCTCCGTGGCGCGTTGTTGCAGCTATGCCAGGCGATGCAGAAGAAGGTCCCGACCGTCAAGGAAAAATGGAGTCGTAATAGTGGATCATGTGGTAGCCGGCAAGCCAACAAGCGTATGTTGCAGTCGACCACCGGCAATGATCCATCGTCTGGATGCGGCCTATCCATTCGGAAGAGCATCGCGCCCAACGACAACGTCCAAAAGCTCCACGTCTGAGGCAGCCTTGATGCCCCTGGCACGCGCCTTCAGACGCAGGTTCCGATCAAGCGTTATGAGGACAACCTTCGTCGTTTTGGGCGTGACTTGAGCCGCGGCGACTTCCCGTTCCGATACTGAATCAGCGAAGAGTATGGAAATACGATTGACGAAGTGGTCTTCTTGCCAGACAGCAGCACGGAGGATGATCTCGTCCAGGTTGCGTGCTTGCAGGGTCTTGCGCTGTTGGGCGTCGGCCCCAGCAGTAGGGCCGGCATCGTCACCCTGTTGCAAATGAAGGCCGGCAAAATCGATGTGTTCGAATCGGATATTGAGGTTGTAGAGGTAGTTGCCTCGGCTCGTCTGAACCTTGAGCCATTTGCCTCGCAACTGCAGAGTCTGCTCGATGTACTTCAGCGCGTCCTTTGCGGCATCCCCAACCTTGTTACGGTTTTTGCTTAGACCATCCAGTTCGGTGATGACTGCAAGCGGCAGAACGACGGTCCACCGCTTCGATTCGACGAGTGTCCGCAGTAAGTTCCCCGCAGGAGAAATCATGATGTTCGTGTCGAGCACCAGAATGGTGTAGCCGGGAACGGCATCAAGGGAGATGGCTGGTGCCTTTGCGGCAGCGGCAGCAGAGGTTGCAGCTGGAGCATTGCGTTGATTCCGCTTCAAGGAGGTACGCTTGAAACGAGGTCGAGAGAGTGTAGAAGGATCCTTCTTGGCGTCCTTGAGAGCCTGCTTGAGAGCACGTCGACGAGCCTGACAAGAGCACTGACAACATCAATACCTGGTGTTCGCACGCAACTTCACAAGCAGAATAGGGTGACGACTCACCTTCAGTACGCGCACAGCTTCAGAGATGGAACTGTCATTCTCTCCATCAGAACTGCTGTCAGAATCCGAATCTTCTTCCCATGCCTCGCCACTTTCCTCATCTTCATCCTCAAAGAGGGTCTTCGCACGACGAGTATTCTCTTCTGATCGAAGTGCTTCTTCCTCCGCCTTCCACTCCAGTAGCTTCGTGGAAAGCGGAGCAACAATGACGAGCGTGTTCTTGCCATTCTTCCTAGACTGTCTTGCGTCCAGGCCAGGCACCGTTCGTGCAAGGGAGCCGATAGCGTAGCCGATTCGGGACCAACGCAGCTGAGCGAGCGCGCTACTACCAAAAACTGAATCGCTGCCGGCACCTCCGGAAACCGAGCCATGCGAGTGACCAGTTTGGCCACCGACGGGTACAGCGCCTTTCGCGCCAACGAAGTTCTCTTCGAAGTCGCGATCGTCGTTATGATGACCCAGCAGCCCACCCAAGTCCTCCGAGCGATCCAAGACGTCAATCTCAGATTCGAACACGGGAAGACCGCTCGCAGCCAACTCGGCTCCCGGCCTCGGTTTCCAGAATCCGCGCTCGAACACCCGACGGCTGACCCATGACATGCCTCGCAGACACCAGTCTTCAGGGAGCGGCATTCCGCCAGTCACCTTGGATGGAATCTCCGCCAATGCATTCGCAGGTGGGATAATGCTGGTCCCGCGTGCGTCCGGTCCACTGTTTGCCAAATCCGTCAGGGTCTGCCACGGCACCCATCGCTCAAGAATGACGGGTGCATGGGGCTGCTTGACAATCGTCAACAAAAACGTGAGCATCATCGTGATGTAAGGATTCGGAATCTCCGTGCTGGGAGAACTGCGCTCCGTGTGCTTGCCGCTGTGGCTTTGTCCTCCCAATTGTAGGATAGACCCGTGCTGAATGACGATCTCGAGCGTGTCAAAAGCTACGCGTGCGGCGTAGGTGAACGTGAGCGGTATCGATGTCGGGTCAAAAGTTGGTTGTTGAAGAGATACGATGTTGTCTTCTTGCACCGCCTGAGAATCTCCCAAACGGCCGTCCTCATCTCCATCAAAGTCGTTCTCTCCATCCAGATCCTCCCCAGCGTCACCGTCATCTTCCTGATTCGGCAAAGCAACATTGTTCCGCAACGGCGAATGATTCGACGCAGCTGCGGAGGCCGCCACGGAGGACAAACCCGTAGATGGACTGTCCTTGTTGATCATGATGGCCGTTGGAGTATGAGACTTGACTTTTTGAGTGATCTTGCCCTTCGAGGCCCGATGCGCATCCTTGCGATCTGAAGTGATAGTCGTGGTCGGCGGAGCGGACAGCAGTGCGTCTGTAGAGCCGTATTGTAACAGTCCGGCAATGCATACAGTCCCGAAAATTATCCATGCCGCTTCTGGAATTTCGCCTTCACCAAGTATCTCAGAGCCATCGTTGACGGGCGAGCCAAACAGCCGCGAAGAACCTTGATCTGGGCTGGAATGTTCGATTCGCGATCCGTTCATTCCGCCGGATGTCCTTGGGGTGATCGCCAGCGCAGTCTTGATCGCTTCCTTGTACCGTGCAAATACGTCCTCGAAGTTGTCAAGATCGATGCGCGTGAAGAGCATGGCGTGAAGATGGATGAACAGATCCGTCGCAGAAGCTCCGGGTTGAAGCCTGCGCAACTGATGCTCTCGATCGCACATCGGGCCCATTGTTTCACGGGCGGGAGGGTAGGGATGGGAGGTGGTCAAGCTGGAAGACAACAAAGTCAGCATTCCCATCAGAGCGAGGCATAACGCATGTCAAAGAGAGAGCTCACCTCTTCGCAAAGTGATATAAGCCCTTCAACTCCTCTTTCCCTCGACTAAGTATTCCCAAATGATGATGTAATCTTCCCGTTCCAGGAATTTCCGCCAATCCTTTAGCATACCACCCCCGCGCCGTCTCCCGCCACGTCTCTTTCTCTTCCAAGTCCCAGTCACCCAAAGCAGCTTCTCCGATCGAAGGAGCCTCAAGCACACGTCTAGCTACTCGCGCCGCTGCCGCCGCTCGACCCCGCGCGCGTGAGCCTCCAGAGATAACCTCGTCTCCAGAACCCCCTTCGTCGCCGACCATGTCCACGTCATCGTCGATTCGACTGAACGATGCATGTTGAGCATGTCCCATGGCCGGACTATCCGGCGCTTCACGCGCAACTTCACGCTCGTTCTCACGCGCCATCTCCTTCTCTCTAGCTTCCCACGCTGCCAAGCCCATGCGGAAGCCAGCCACCGCCATCCGATACCTGGCAAGATCGCCCAAACATTCGATCCAGGCCGTCCGGAAGCGAACGAAAGTCTCAGCTTCGTGCAGGTTGGAATAGTACGCGTATGCGAAGTAGATGAACTCTTCGAGATGATCGAGTAGGGCCGCCTGGCGCGCGGCACCCCGTCTATCTCCGGGTGGGGGCGGACTGCTGGGCGAAGGAAACGGCAAGGCATGCCGAAGCCGCTCGAGGAAGAGATGGAAAGCAATTTGCCACAGTCGGGCAGATGTGTTGTAGTTCTGCGGCAGAGCTGCAAAGGAGGCGGGCAAATTTGGCCGCCAAGCCATCTCCATGAAGGCCGCATTTAACTCGGCAAGCTTTTTGTGTTGCATGGAGAGGGAGGTCCAGAAGGCGTGATCCACACCATCGTCGACGGCTCTGGCGGCGCTGATGTCGAGAGAGGTGATTGAGGTGGTGCTGGCACCCTGTAGCGAGTTCCGTTGAACGATGCCAATCGATTTGCCCCCGTCTGAACTGCCAGACACTAGGCTATTTGTCGCATTTGACGCTCCAGACGCGGTGCCATTGGGACCTAGCAAGCCTAGCGAAGACCCAGAGGCAGCCGCAGCAGCATGTTGATCCTTAAGCTGTGTCTCCAACGTTGTGATGACTTTGTACATCCTCTTGATCTCGTTCACATACGCATTTCCTTCCGTCGCTCCGCTTCCTACCGATTCACCAGGACGTGAACCCAAGCCCGGTCCGCTTCCCACCTCGGATCCAGCATTGGAATCGCTTCGACTGGCTTCACTTCCGCCTGCCGCGCCTCCCGTCGTGTTGGAGCGAGAAGAGGGCGCCCGACGACGACGACGCTCCCTACTCGCTTCCGAGCTCGTTGCGCTGGGAGATCCACCGATGGAGATGCTTGGAGCCCCACTTGCGCCAGAGCTGTCCAGAGCTGAGCTCGTGGCCGATCCGATCGCAGAGTCCAGACCTCCATTACCGAGTCGATGCGCATGTCCATGTCCGGACGCGTTGGAAGATGTGACAGAGTGCGACTGGGAGAGGGATATGACGCCCGGGAGGCGTTTGGACATCGCGAATTTGACAGGGTCGTGTCGGCGGGGATCGAAAAGGGTGCGCGTCTGCTCTGTGTTAGTACTTGCCCCGACAGAAGTCACGGTCGATGAGCCGGGGGCTCCACTGTGTGTCTGCGCCGAGCTGAATACAGATCCGCCCCCTGCCGTACCGCCTGTCCCCGAATGCATAGAAGGCGTTCCAGACTCGAGATGAGGCTGGTGATGGTGATGGTGATGATGGTGATGGTGGGGATGTCCGCGTCCACCGCCACTTCCTTCTCTTCCGCCGCCTTGCTTCCTGGAGGAGGAGCTGTCATTCTGACCGCTGGAGCTAGGGCCACGGTTCATGGAATGAGGGGTGTGTCTGCCCCCCGAGGCAGAGCCTGCACCGTGATTGTGTTGATGTCGTTGTTGATGGTGATGATGATGGTGAGGATGTTGGTGGGGCGACTCTTCGGCGAGGGCTTCTAGCTCGCTCTGAGTGAGGCGCTGGGGTTTGAGACGACTGGACCCATGGCCTGAGCTGATGGACCCAGGACCATGTTGGATGATACGAAGTGACGAGGAGGCATCTTTTTCCGCGCCTGGATTCGAAGTGCTGCCGCCCCCTGTTGATGCTCCATCAGAATGTCCACTGCGCTGCCTTCCCTTCCCACTTCGCGAGCGAGGATGCAGTTGCGAGCCCGCTCCTTCGCCTGAGCCGGTTCCTTCAGCATCTGCACCGCTGGCTGCGTTCGCTCTTGCGGCGCGACTTTGCTTGCGCTGGTATGACACGACGGCTGATGCGATGTCCTTTGGGCCTGTTGATGTCTGACCGCCGCCGCCGCCACCGCCACGCTTGGAAGGTGATTGCTGGTGGGACATGAATGTCGACGGAGCTGTTGTGGAAGCTCTGGGCGCAACTGTTGCTGTAGCAGTCGTCGTATAGGACGAGTCCATGGGTTGTGGACGTCTTGAAATCTTGAGATTTGAGAGGTGTGTATTGCTGACCGTACGAGTGGATGACTAGCCAGTCTTAAATGCGGACGTCATCGTGCCAGGCGTCTGTGAAGGGTAGAGAAATACGAGCTGTCCTGATCTTATAGGCTGGTGAGCGACGTTGCTGGAAGGAGGACGCGTACTTGAGCTGCGCCGGAGACTTCGAGATGGCCGGTTCCCTGCTGAGCTTCTGCTGTTCTAAGAAAACGATCCGCTCGCGCAGTGGCAAGTTCTGCTTGCGCGCTCTTCGGACTGCGGTGGCGAGAGCAAGTGTCGCCGCTTCCTGCTGTGTGCTGGCAACGTCGAACACGGGCGGAGGGGGGGAGGGGGTTTCTTCCTCGCGAGCGAATGCCGTTGGTGGAATCTGGCACACGGAATTCAGCACAACCAGGGGGTTCAGCCAGTGAAATGCGCCGGACAAAGCGGTGCGCTGCTTCTGCCACGCCATCTGCTCACTCACCCTTTGCCTCTCTTTCTTGCCTTCTTTCACAGCCGGCCTTTGTCTTGTCAGCGAGGTTGCGAAGCTGTTGTGCGCCTGGATGAGCGATGAGCCGACGGAGTGAGTGACAGGTCCGCTGCGCAACGGCAAATACGGACCGGAGCCCGGCGTCTTACATACTTTTCTCGGCCGAGAGAACGCATTATGAGCGCCATTGCGCCATCCAGCTGCGCCTTCTTCCTCCTTTGTCCCTCACCCTGCCTGCTTTTCTCTGCTGGAGCAAGCGACGATGTCGACCTCGACAGGCGTCTTGACTGCCCACGTTTCCCCGGCGTTGCAGGTGTCGCTCGATAAGAGAGGACGCCGAAGGGAGTGAATAGTGAATAGTGAATGCTGCAGTCCCTTGCTGCATGCTGGGTGGTGACTGGTGCTCGACAAGATGATCTGCTGGCTGATGAGCTTAAACTTGTAATGAGTGGAAGACTGTCGGAATACAAACAGCTGTAATCGCGAATCTGTCCCACGCGATTACAAAACCTGCGCCCACCTCGACCTGCCTCATCACACTCTTTCCTCTCTCGCCGTCGATCTCATCTTCGCCAGCCTCGTCGCGCGCTCAACCCCTCTCATTCGCAGTCTCCCGCTTCTACTCTCCGCCACCTCTCACAGTGTCTGTCTACGGTTCGTGTCTCTCAGTCTGCTACCGAGTGTGGACGGCCGCATTCATCCGCGCATCCAGCCAGCCAGCCAGCGAGGACGACGGACGACGGGCGACTTCTTCCGACGACGCGCGTATCAACGAGACGGATTCCAGAAAGGCACAACTCGCCCTGACAGTGTGCTGAGCCCATCTATCAGGATATCTCGCCAGTGCGCTCGCCTACCTTCGGAGGAAGCGCTTCTCAACATCCCTGGAACCTTGCATGGACACCGACCCTGCCTCCCTCTTTCCCACACATAGACATAACCTTCTCCATCTGAAGCTCAAGATAATCTACTGAGGTGAGCAAAGCAATTTCAGTACCTGCACATGTTCCCAGCTGACGTCTCAGCTTTCTGTACATTCTGTCACGGGCAGCACAGTCTTTACACCTCCCCCAGCACGCAAACAGCCACGTCTAAGAGTTACACATCGGCCCACTGTCTTCATTCTCACATAAACCGACCATGCTGAACCGCAACGGTAACATGGCCGTCAGCCACCTCGGCCCGCCCTCTCCGACCACTCCTACCACCCCAACCACTCCCACCGCCCTCGTTCCAGCCTCACGCGACTTCCTCGTCCCCATTGGATCGACCGGCGCTCTCCAGAAATTCAGCGTAGCCAACGCTGCACAGAAACGCAAGACCGTCGCCGACAGGC
>RDSH01000331.1:0-18025 GCA_009428295.1 Tilletia walkeri
GCGTAGATGCGATAGTGTTGGTGCATGGCGTAGATGCAGGGTGGCATGGGGGCATGGGGGCATGTGGTAGAAGTATGTGTATGTGTGTGGAAAGAGAAGGATGAAGGCATGAGGTGCATGGCGTAGATGCGTGGGGAAGAAGAGTGTAAAAGAGTGTGTGTGTGGTGAGGCCTGAGGGAAAGAGAAGGGGGGAAGAAAAATGGGTGAGATGGGGGGCTCCTTTTATGCCTTCGAGGGTCCCTTGATCAGGCCTTGCAAACGGTCAAACAGATTCAGTATTGCACGCAAGGGAAATCATAGTACCGTAGAACGACCATGCAGAGGAAGGTCTTGATTGCTTCGGCACATCAGCAGCATCTGCCATCTTCTCCTTACACGTTAGGTCAACAGGTTCTGCAATGAGAGAACATCCTTGAGCTGCAGCTGTATGCTTCTGAAGCGCTGCGTCCAGTCCTCGACAGCCTAGAAAGAAGAAAGAAGCATGTGAAATTTGAAGTCAGAACATGTTGACTTGACGAGTAGCCGAGATGAGGATCTACTCACCAAGTTAGCAGTCCAAATCTTCAGTAGTCTCCTCACTAGCCATTTCTGATGTTCGATCGTCGATCTACTCAGATGATCAATCCTCCCAGGCCAAGCAATCGAATTCCCGCTCTTCAACTTCAAAGTTCCCAAGTCCCTCAACTCCATATTCCGCGCATAAACGCCTGGGCTCGGAACCTGACCGCGAGAGCCTGCTGAGGTGCTTTGGCATTGGAGGGAGACGAGAGCCAAGGCTGTGTTGAAGATCCGACCTGAGAAAGAATCTAGGCCCTAGTGAGAGGTGGATTGTGGAACGAGTCAGCGGGAATGCGGGATTGAAAGGATGTTAGATGGAATTCTCCTCGAGCATCCACTGGCATGGCAGAATCAAAAGCGCAGCAATGGGCAATTGGGGAGTGCAAAGGTTAGCAAGGTCAGCGACAAGCATCGAGCGTGAGGATTGATAGATGAAGCATGGTCACTTTCAAGTACGGTTGGCCATGTCTGGATGTCGTCCCCGGTGTGCGTGTTGAAGCGTTTTGGCATTTGACACCTAGGAATGGCCAGCGGATTGGATGCGCCTCGCACGAAGGTCGGGGTCGAGCAAAGTCCATTGGTCCAAATTGGGCTCCACGATCTAGACGGGAAGGAAGACGCAGAGGTATGTGGGTGCTCTGGTCTGATGAAAAGGGTGTCAACAAGTGGAAGCGCATGCTGTTTGCTAGTCGTTGATGAAGATGGCTGCCCAATCGTAGCTCTATATGTATCTCTCGTCCTCGTTCTGACCTGTTCTTCCATACCTACTTGCAGCCTTCACCGCCAGGCGCCAACGGCTTGCCCAGCATCGCCTCTCATCGTCGGAGAAGGGTATTCTTGTCCGCTTATGGTCAGCGCTTGGTGGTCGTCGCGCATGAAGAAGGTTAGGTAGTCATGTGCGTTTCCATGCACTAGTGCCTCTTCAACGCTAGCCGCAACCCAATGAATGCCTTCTACCTCTCTCACACGCACTCGAGTTTCGACACATCGTCAATTGGAACAGGAGACTTGCTCAATGGCTCTAAAAGACCTTAATTCCTCTCATGTTAGAGATGATCCGATGCAGTACTGAGCGAAAAAAGGAGCGGAACGTATGTAGTCTGAAGGGGTGTCGAGACCAAGAAGTAGAGACGAGGGACATGACATTGGTGATTAGAGTTTGAGAACGAACGACGGCAGGCAGGCAGCTGCAATGCTGCATACTAGCCCATCCTTTTTTTCTTTCGGAGGGTTGAGCTTGAACTTGAAGTCGGACTTGGCTGAGGTAGGTCGAGACGGCCAGCGTGAAGTCCGAAGTGTTAGTCATTTGAACCTCGGTTGCGAGCCCCTTCCAATCGTGATCGCGAGCGTTATCGAGCTGTGGGAAGAGCCGTCTCGCTCAAAGGACCCTTGGCGCGATTCCACACATCCATCGTCTCGCATGCGCCTGATTTCGCGCCCGAGTTTAGCTCAACGCCCAGATCCACAGTGTCACTTGACATGGAGGCACGTACGCGGGGAATGTCATTGGAGGTGGACAGGCCGGGCGTTAGATCTGTTTGATGGCGCTAGCAAAGATCCCAAGGGAAGAAGAAGAACTTTAGTGCATTCGCCATAGTGTGAAGAGCCGACCGGAAAGACATACGTGGAAGAGAGAGGTGTTCCGGAGGAGGGAAGGCAACGTCTTGAATGCAGGCGAGCAGGGCGGTCGTTGACCGAAGAACGGTGCAGAGATCGGATGTCTTGCAAGGCCTGGCGGCGCTATTAGCCTCCGGCGGAGCATCGAAGCTCAAGCTCCCTTTCGACCGGCCCAATTGTCAGTCGTCCACTCCGCTCCTGCACCTATGGGCGGACCGATGGCGCTATAAAAATAGGCCGGCCGTGTCTTCACTTGCGAATCGTGCCGACCCGTTGCTTTGCTCGAACTCCGCATCAGGGACTCGCTTGTCGAAGTCGGCGTGTCCCATCATGCGCCAGCTTCTGGCGAAGGTAATTAGTCATGGGTGAGAGGTACTTCGCGCAAGAACCGAAGTGAAATCGAGATTGTGAGTTGAAGGTTGGGACGGATAGCTTGAACGAACGGGAAAAGTGGTGTGCTTTGTTTTGATAGTTGGTCCCCTATACCGGGCAAGAAATGGAATTTCCGAGCGCGACCTTTATGTGCTGTCTGATGCAGCATGTGATGTGTAGAAACTCGTAACCTAAGTCGTCATGGGTAGGTTATCTCTGAATCCGAGTCTGAGGGTGAGCCCGAGTGAGGCAATAGTTCGGCATGTCCTACAGGATCAACTCAAGACATGCCTGGCCAACCTTTACCCTGCGTGAATCATCGAGTGGTGTTGAGGCCTGGCTTCCGCGAGGCGCCAGTCGTCCCATAGCAAAGCCAATATGTGAAGTTGATGGCTGTTGCGGGACGACATAGTGATCAGGGTTTTGGCGTGGAGAACCTGCCTTCACGGCATGTCGCAGACGGTGATGAGAGGACATCCAACGCCTGTCAAAAAGAAGGGAGATCAGTACGTTCGGAGCGGCGCTGGAAGAGAAGCTGCGAGGAAAGCTCACCGAAGAGCCACATCTTCTTCCTATCCGAGTCCTCCACGGCGGTCGAATAGGCGCCGAAGTCCACGCCGTCGAATTCGAGTACCTTCTCCATATCGTATTTCTTCCCCGAGATCTCACTCCCAACATTCCGTGTGATGCGATGGATGGTGCTGGCGGCGAGATGGTCAAAGTTGGGGAAATGTCTCGTCATGGATTGGATGGCATTGGGTACGGACGTGGCGAGGATAGCACCAGTGCGCTTGTTGAGGGAGAGGTTGTCCGCTGGGTAACCCGGGGGTCCGTCCAGGTAGATGTCTTCCAGCTGAATGGCGCATGCGAACAAGAAATCAGCATGTAAGAAGAAAGCGTGAAGGCAGGCGGATGGAAAAGACTCACGAGGACGAGCGACTTGTTGTCGGGCTTCCACTCGAAGAGCTTAAGTTTTCCCTCACGCATGGCGGGTACCCAGAATTGATCCGGCTTGGCGCTGGCAACGATGCCATTGGGGAAGCCGATTTGGTCCGCGACGATCTTGCAGCCCAAGGAGTCGCAGTAGCCGACGTTTCCGTTGTTGATGATATAAGAAAGCGCTCGTGACTTTGATTTGTGCCAGGGGGAGAAACGTTCGTCAGCTTGGAGTCAGATTTGCATGTAAGGGGTAAGAGAATATGCTCACGAATCCTACTTTGCGGACATGGTCATTGGTCCAAAGGAAGGAGTCCGGGCTGATAGGTGCGACTCGGTTCGGCGAGATGATCAGGTCGTCGGCATAGGTTCGAACATGCTCCATGGTCTTCTCGCCCAAGGTCGTCTTGAAGATTTCAATGGTCGAGTTGGCTCCGACCTTGTGTGGATCGAGCGACTTGCCGGACAGAGGATCGAGAGGAGGGCGGTGATTGTTGAGGTAGAGATACAGCGTTGGGGGCTGGTACGAGGCGTCGACGACGAGATCGTCCCCCTCGGAGGGCCTAGGCTTCGAAGGGACCTCGAGAACAGCGAGACCTTGGAGATTGAAGGTCCCGTCGCCATTAATGCCTTCGAAGTTGACGGTTTGAAGCTTGGTGATTCGCGAGGCAAAGCTACCTTCAGCGCGGGTGTCGACGACGTAGACGGCATCCGTCGTCGGCCGCTTCGCAGTGTTGTATCGGTTCTGACTGTTATCAATGCACGGGTAATGCGGTCAGTCAGTCATGGCGTAAGGGTACACGCATACACGCTGATACTCACGTTGGAAGCCAGTTACGACGACCCTCGATGGATGAGCAGGCAAGATAGAGAAGCCCAGAGTCTTCGTGCAGCCATCCATCCTCACAGGCACCGAGGTCCGAGTATGACTGGCATTGGGACGCAGCGAGGTCGGTCATGGTGAGATTGAGCGACCTTCCAATGCCGGCGAAGGCAAAGAGAGAAGGGGAGATGAAGTTCTGGTAGGACATGGCGAGGCCCATCAGAGCCACGCCCACAACTGGCATCAGCGCCATCCTCGAGGATTCTCAGTGGATGCCTTGGGACGCGTTCAGGCGAGGCAAGGTGGTGGACGACCTCCTCCTCCTCCTCCTTCCCGATGCATGACGCAGCCGCCAGAAAGAGGAATTCCGTCCTCGAGGTCGACAGCCCCAATCTTGACAGCGAACGACCATCCTCGCAAACGCAACCACCCGCAAGAACATCAAGAAATGCTGAGGATTGGCGCACGGACTGTCGGTCTGCGGATGCCTGCGTCTGCGATTGTCAGGGTCGCAGCACGACGCAGTAGTCCTCCTGCCTTTGCGCTTGCACCTCGCCCACTCTTCACCTCGGCAGCGCGACGGGAGGAGACAGCATCAGCTCCACTGCCAAAGTCGGATAAGCCAGAAGATGCCCCTGCGTACTCGCCTGATCATCCATCTCAACCGTCTCCCCACGATCCACGGGTCAAGACGGCCTACCTCTACTTCTCCATCTTCCCAATCCGTATCGCATGGTGGGACATTCGCTCCTACCTCGTCTCCCTCAATCGCGCTTCCATCGCAGACCGCATCAAGCAGGCCATCCCGTCTGCCTCCGTCGTCGGTCATGACTTCAAGATGGTCGATGTTCAAGAGCGTCTCAAGGATGGTGGAGCATTCGGCGTGTTCCAATACCGTCTCAAGGATGATGTCTTCGGAGGGGAGAAAGAGGAACGCGACACGGCACTGCTCGATATTGAGAACCATCTCCAGAAGAGTATCAAGGCTATCAACACACCCTGGGCTTTCTTCCTCGGCAAACCATCCGCACACGTCGTTCGAGGGCGACCTTGGCTCGAAGACCTCAATCGATTCCCTGGGCATCTCATCAAGATCGTCCTCGAGGGCGGCTCTGGCGAGATAGGCGAGGAAGAGCTCTGGGAGACACTCCGGCCGTACGGACACATCAAGCGGCTCGAGAAGTCAAAACCGAACGAATTCCTGGCTACCTTCACCGCCATGCGAGGCGCAACGATTGCACGTAATTGCGTTTACGGCTTCAGACTCTCGAACGATGCCAAGATGAAGATCAATTACGAACGCGTCATCCGGATGCGCATAGCCTGGGAGTGGTTCACCAATCACCCGCGCATCGTGATCCCCATCCTGGCCGTCCTGGCGGGAACGCTCGCCAATCTGCTGTTCGATCCCATCCGCTCCTGGTTCGTCCAGAGCAAAGTCACCAACCTCTTCGATATAGACCAGTACTGGATTCTCAAGTACATCAAGCGCAAGACTCAGGCCTTCTTCCGACCTGATGATGATGGATCCGTACAGGAAGACGACTGGTGGGAGCGTAAACAGGCAGCGGCCAAGATTTCCGGCTGGCTCAAAGAAGCCCCTTCAACATTCATCACCTTGACTGGTCCTCGGGGATCAGGAAAACATCAGCTGCTCGCTCGTTCTATCCCGGCAGAGGTGAAGCATCTCACCATTGACTGTGAAGTCCTCGCCCGCTCAAGCAAGTCCGACTCTACTTTACTCACCGCTGTCGCGACCGAAGTCGGCTACTGGCCCGTCTTCGGCTGGCTGAACTCACTCGGCAACCTGATCGATCTCGCTTCTGTCGGTCTCATCGGTTCCAAGGCTGGCTTCGCTACCCCTGCCGATCAGCAACTGCGCTCGATCCTGAGCGTAGCAACCACTGCGCTCGTAGCTGTCAAGGAGAAGAACCTCAAGGCAGCTGAGAAACGGCGCAAGCAGGCAAAAGAGCAGGAGGCAGGTTCCAAGGGCTCATCTGGTCAATCATCCAACTCTTCTCCTCAGATCTTGAGTTCAAAGGCACGCTCGGAAGCTGCTGAGGAGGCACGTGTAGCGGCTGAGGAGCAGGAGAAGAAAGCCGCCGCAGGCACGGCAGGCGGTATGGTCTCTTCCATCACCGGAGCAGGATCCGCGGCATTCTCCGGTGTGACGAACGAGCTTGGAAGGAGTCTTGATTCCATCAAGTCGACGTTGGGCGGAAAGAAGGAGAAGTCGGATGAGGAGAAGCAGGCAGAGGCGATTTCTGCTGCGGCTGCTCTGGCTGAGCAAGATGGGAGCCAGAACGATGAACTTGGACCTGAGCGCGGGGTAGCGCTCGAGGGCACCTCCCAAAGCATCGAAGCGGGCTACGACGTTCCGGTAGTCGTTGTGAAGCACTTCTGCCACAAGGGTGTCAAGCAACCCCTTCTTTGGTCCGCTCTGTCCGAATGGGCGGCCGAGCTGGTAACGAACCAGATCGCACACGTCGTCTTCGTCTCCGACCACCAAGTCTCAGCCAACAAGGAGCTCTCTAAAGCCCTGCCCAACATCCCCTTCGACCAGATCGTCCTTGCCGATGCCGATGAGGAGCGAGCTCGTTCGTACGTGTACCAGAAGTTGGTTGCTATGGGTCGGATTCAGGCGCCGCCGGAGGTTGCGGAAGCGGCAAAGGCGAGCGCATCATCGGCAGTTTCATTGAGTCAGGTCAAGGCAGGAACTCCAACGGCTGCGTCTGCTGCTCCGGGCTTGGATGCAGACACTGCGAAGTGGGTCGACAAGCTCGGTGGCCGACTGACTGACCTCGAAACGGTAAGTACTGAAAAGCCTTTCTCGGTTGAGACTTTGTGCTGCCCGTTGGTCTCACATGACTGATTTTGTTTTTTCTCTCGTCTCTGAATCAAACATAGCTTGTCCAAAAGGTATCGCTCGGACAGAGTGTGGACGGGGCTGTTCAGGACATCATTGCACGTACCGTCGTCGAATTGCGGAAGAACGCGTTTGGAGATGACTCTGAGGACGCCAAGAACCTGACATGGAATCGCGATCAGGCCTGGGCCGTTGTTTCTGCTCTGGCAAGCAGGAAGGAGGTGAGTTTGATCTGATGGCCACAAAGCAGGGGTCAGCCTTTTGATACGTAGCATAACTGAGATCCTGACACTGTTCCACTCCCATTGCAACAAAGCTTTCATACTACGGAACCCTGCACGACGTCTTCAAAGGCGACGAAGCTGCGCTCAAAGCACTGGAATCAGCCGACGTCATCGCAGTGCGGCATCATGACTCCCGCCCACACACGATCCACGCCGGCCGACCCGTCTTCCAAAGTGCGATCCAACGCCTGCTTGCCGACCGTGTCTTCGCCGACACCCGAACCTTCGAATCGAACGCAAACGCCATCGTCTCCAACGAGAAGATCGTCAGGGCGGCCGAGGTGGAGCTGAGGGAGCTTGTTGAGCTCCTTGCTGTTAAAGGAGGGGCGGAGGCTACGCGTGCGAGGACGGATTTCCTGTTTAAGAAGTTGGGTGCGGCGCAGAAGAAGGTTGCTGATTTGGATGCGGCCAATGTGGAGATTAAGGAGCGGCTTCTTCAGGCGCGCTCGGCGGATACTGCGGCGTGAGGGGTTTGGGGACGACACGATATGATATGATCCGGACGACAGCTCGCTAGCAGGTACACCTTTACATTTCTTTCCGGCGGCGCTCTTCTATTCGACATAGCACATACACACTTTCGATATACCTCGACAAGATTCGGACTCGTTCTACCACCACTTTTTGCCCTGCACTCTCCATCCCAAACACACACACGACACACATAAGGCCAACACACAAACTCAGGTCATCATTAGGGATCGAGAAAGAGAGCCGAACACTGTCGCTTTTTTATTTCTGCCGTGTCTACCCGAAGCTCTCTTTGGGTCAGTTGTACAAAAAGAAGAAGAAATGGAGATTCCCTCAAATAAAGGAAGGTGAAGAACGCCGCGCTTGAGTCAGCTGTAGTGTAGCCTCGGAACATGTCGTGTAGAAGGGATGCAAAAGAGGGGGAACAAGATCTGCTCGCAGCCGTACGCGAGGGAGGAAGCGCGGTTCGAAATTGAGGTTGGAGAGTAGGTGGCCATGGAAGCGAAGAGAGTCTAGTGAGCGAAAGAAAGTCCGTCTAAGGAACGAAGAAAAGCCGAGACCGAATGAGGAGCTGGGAAGGAGGGTGGAGGAAGAATCCCAAAGGATAATATACGAAAGCCGAATGAAGAAAGAGTCTTGAGGAAAGGCTCAGGGGACGTCGGAACCGTCGCGACAGAGGAGAGAGTGGGGTTCTGAAATCATGGCCGACCGGCGGTCCAGGACTGAGCCGAAACAGCATCGACCTGATCGCGCGCCTTCTCCCATCCCGCCCGAACCTCCCTCAGCGATGCCCGAATCGCACTGCCCCGTACATGGCGCTCGACATCAATGACACCTTTGCCCAACAGGACAAGGACGAGGTTGAGCGCGGACTCGACGGCCAAGTTGGCCCAGATAGCTACGATGAGCAACGGACCTAGGAAAGCGGGTCCAAAGACGTGCCGCCTGAGGAATTCGACGAGGAGGAAAGCTTGTAGAAGGACGAGTTCTGGTACGCCTGCGCGGGGTACGGTACGTTCGGCGTCTGGACGAGGGTCGAAGGGAAGCTTGAGTGTCGGGTCGATCGATCCGTTCCCATTTCCATTACCATTCGTCAAACCCAGAGGCCCATCCTCGTCAATGCTCTGCTGCGAGCCATGCACGCTTCCGGGCCCGTTTCCATTCATCAAAAGCCCCGCTCCAGCTATACCTGCGCCAGCGCCGCGTTCACTGGCAGCGCACCATTCCGCCGCGCGCAATCCGGCCGAAAAGCCATCCTCGTGGAAGCCATAGCGGATCCAAGCACCGGCGAAGTACACCCCCCGACTTCCCTGCAACTCCGACAGCTTGTTCTGACTCGCGACAGTCCGGGCCGAGTAGACAGGATGTTCGTACTCCCAAGCACCCACGACGAGCTCTTCGGCAGGCGCGTAAGGCGAGGGCGATTGAGGTGGGTTGAGTGTTACCAGGACCGGTCCGTGACGGGAGATGGGCAGGGATTGGAGGAGGTTCATCCAGTAGGTCAGGCTTACTTGGTCGACGTCGACATTGGCTTGTGTTGCGGATCGGGTGGGACCAGAGCGGCCTGAGGATTCGGAAGCGTATGCGAGGAAGTTCCAGGCGGCCCATGCTGCCTTGCGAACGGGCATCAGCTGTGAGATTAGGAGATCACAGTCAGCATATGTAAGTCCCCTTGCTTCAATCTCAGACTTCGGATATACTCACGCTGGTGTCGGCGTGCAGGACAGCCCTGTTCTTGCTGTACAGGAATCCAGCAAGGGCAGTGCGAAGGACATCATCCGATTCGAGCTGGTCGTTAAGGATCTCCAAACTAGTGTTGGCGTGGGTCGCGAAGATGACACGATCGAACACGTGCTCGGCGCCATCTGCACTCCACAGGATCCACTCATCGCCAGCGGCTGCTGTCCTCCTCCGCTCGGCACGTACAATCTTGCCGACAGTGGGACCTGTGTTCAAACGACCGGGAGGCAAGTGGGAGACGACGCGCTTGACGTAGTTGTGGGATCCGTGGTGCAAGGTGAGCCAGCGCGGACGATCGAGGATCTGGAGAAGATGGTGATTGTGGCAGAAGCGAAGGAGAGTGATAGCTGGGAATTCGCTCAAGGCTGTTGTAGGTGGAGTGGACCAAATGGAGGCTGTCATAGGAATCAAGTAGTTCTTGATGAAAGCATCTCCGTATCCGCGCTTCTCGATCCATTCACCGATGCTCTCCTCCGGAACGGACTTGTTGCGATCGGAGGCGCGACGCGCGCCTTCTTCCCTCAATGTTTGCAAGGCCTGGTAGTTGAAGCGGATGATATCCCAGACCATGCGCCAGTGGTTCGGGTCGAGAAGGTTGGTCCACTGACAGAAGAGCGCGATCGGACTCGTGCCCGCCCACTCGAACTGACCGTGAACGGGGTTGGACTGTTGACCGTGTACTCCTCCGTGAGTGAGACCTGCAGCGTCGGCGGTAAGAGGGCTCTCGGGCTTGGTGGCCGAGGGAGACGACGAGGTTGGACGAGGGGAGAAGAGAGCTTTGGATCGTGGAGCTGAGGGAGGGGCTGTCCGGGTGACGGCGAAGGACATGTCTGACTCGATGATGCGGACGCCGACATGCTTGATGAAGCGCAAGAAGTTGGGGTATGTGACCTCGTTGAACACGATGAATCCGCTGTTATCGTCATTCATCCATTCGACGCGCGCATGAGAGCTCGATCAGTCCAAGAGTCCTGTGCATGCGGCTGGTACTGGAATGATACTCACGTGTCTACCCATGTTGGAGCAAAGCGTTCTCCTCCTGGCTGGTCGGTGGGCGGATGGAACTCGACAGTGTGGGTGTGGCCGCCGACGTAATCGCCAGCTTCGAAGAGATGGACATCGTGAGGCGAGTGTTCGTTCAATGCCCACGTCGCTCCCAGACCAGCCACGCCTCCACCGACGACGGCGATCCGCAGCGGCATTGTTTCTGTATTCTTTGAGGATGAGGAGATCAGCTGGAGCGCGCGCGTGTGAGCTGATGAGAGAGAGAGAGAGAGGAAGGGAAGATGGTGGTAGCGAGTCAAGAAGAAGCATGCTGAGGTCACAGCCAAAAAATCCGTGCGCACTTCCCTCCCGATCCCGAAGAAGCGAGGATCTCGACGTCGGCAGCCTCAAAGTCGACATCGGCAGCTTCAAACTCGAGGACGACGACGACGATGTTCACCAGGAGAGTCGCCCGTCTTCCTTTACTACTCCAACAACAAGTCAGAACCATGAGCTCAAGCATCTTCAGCACCCACCGTCTCCACAACAAGACCGTCCTCATCACCGGTGCCTCAGGCGGCATTGGGAAGTCAACAGCACTTCTCTACGCCAAGGCAGGTGCAAACGTAGTCCTCACAGCCCGAAGACTCGACGCACTCGAGGCCGCAAAGAAGGAGTGCGAGGCTGCCAACGCACAGGGACAGAGCGGAGCCGGGGGCAAGTACGCAGTCATCCCTCTCGACGTCACCAAACGCGAGGAGATCGATAGTCTCCTGGACAAGTTGCCCGACTGGGGAAAGCAGGTCGACGTCCTTGTAAACAACAGCGGTCTCGTCATTGGAGTCGAGAAGGTCGGCGATATCAACCCGGACGATATCGATGTTATGTTCAACACCAATGTGCGTGGACTGATCCATATGACCCAGGTATTCGTCAAACACATGAAGAAGGTCAACTCGGGACACATCGTCACCCTCGGCAGTATTGCGGGTCGTTTGGGCTATCCGGGAGGTGCTATTTACTGCGCTACCAAGGCGGCAGTGAGGAACTTCAACGAAGCTCTTCTGAAAGAGCTTGTGGACACCAACGTGAGTAGCTGTCGATCCAATTATCAGAAACAAGCAGACCTAGCTGACTCCCCTCTCACATTCCTTCAGATTCGGCTGACTGAAATCCAGCCCGGCGCGGTGGAAACCAATTTCTCGGTCACCCGCTACCGAGGCGACCAGTCAGCTGCAGACAAGGTCTACGAGGGACTGACACCGCTCACTCCTGACGATATCGCTGAAGACATCGTGTTCGCAACATCGAGGCCACCCCACGTAAACGTCACCGAGGTCCTCATCTTCCCCAAGGCCCAAGCTGGGCCCTTCCACTACTCCAGGAAGCCGGCCGCTAAGTGAAAGGTCAATATTAGACCTCGCTGCTGTATCTTAATCTTATGCTCATCCGACTTGTTCCGCCCTGCTCGGGAACTATCGGATGGGTTATTTCTTCACTTCCTTCCTTTGACCCTCTTTTGATGGACTCCATCCATCGTCTGAGGCAACTGAAGCTCTGAATACTTGAGAGAATGCCGCGACGAAGTGCTGCTTTGGAAGTCCTGCGCGCTGCAGGGAAGACGGCGCTGTCAACTCCTGCCCCGCCATCCTCATCTCCATGGTCGAGCGCGAGCTCAAGTTCAAATCCAAGAACAGAACCGTCTCCTTCCTTCGAACCAAGAACATCATTCCTACTCCCCTCGCAAACCCCATCATGGTATCCAGGTCATATGCAGAGAGCATTACGCTCTTTACCCACCCTTCTCGCACGAGCGACCCCGTCCCTACCTCTCGTCATCGAGGTCAGGGATGCCCGCTTACCTTTGACGAGCATCAATCCGGCCTTTGAACGAATGCTCAGACAGGTGTATGGAATGACTGCTGGCGGCGGATCGAAGGGCAAAGGGGTGGACAGACAACCTGCATCGGAGTGGGAACAACGTCGTCTTGTCGTCTATACGAAGAGAGACTTGATCAGCGATCGTATCGAAGGAGTGAGTCTTTTCCATTCTTTCCTTTCAGACCCTGGCCTTGCTCCTTTATCTATTTCTGCAAGACTGATGTGATTCTGCGATCTTCCAATAGCCTCTGACAGAAGCTTTCCTGGAGCACGGTCAGCGGGTCATGTTTGTCGACACTAGGAGCGACCGAGACGTAAGGAGGATCCACAAATGGGCTCTAAGTACGTCCTTGCGATTCTCTTGTGCTGACCGATTCAATGTTGACCATTCATCCCTCATGCCCCTCACAGATCAAGCTCGAAGTCTCATCAAAAAAGCCGCAAGTGCTCCTCAACTCTCCTCAGAGATGTCCATGCGCCGTCTGACAGGCGCTTTTCGCCATGTGTCCACGCCGGAGGTCGGAGTCAGGATCATCATCATGGGCATGCCCAATGTAGGCAAAAGCACCCTTTTGAATGCGCTACGACGAGTCGGCGTCGGAAGAGGTAAGAAAGAATACTGCCAAGTCTCGAGGTTCCTTCGTTCGAATCTCAGGCCTGACACCCTTGGTATTCCCCTTCCTAAACGACGGTCACAGGCAAAGCGGTAGCGACTGCCCCCCATCCTGGCCACACCCGCAAAGTAGCTGGGACCGTACGAATCACAGAGGTGCCTGCCAAGGACGAGGACGGGAACAAGAAGAACTCCACTGAGGCGGACGATCCACCGATCTATGTTTATGATACACCGGGCATTATGGTCCCCTTTCTCGGTCGAGGAGCGCGAGGTTCTGAACGGGGGCTGAAGTTGGCACTTGCGGGTGAGTCTGTCCTACAACGTATCATCTGCAGACGCAAATTACTGAAAGTTCCTGAACACAATGTTACCAAATCAAGCTGGTATCCGTACGGAACTGTTCGACTCGCACATGCTGGCAGATTATCTCCTCTATCGATTCAACCTCCGGTACGCCTACGCCCTCAACCAGCAGAAACCTACAGCACCTGAGAACGTACCGCCTCCGAGCTATCTCCGCTCTCTACCCCTTGGCCGACTTTTGACTACGCCCACAAACGAGATCACAGAGCTCTTGACAGCACTTGCCCATCGTGTACCTGGCGCACTGGCAAAGGGAGGCGCGGTGGACTTGGATTTAGCTGCGAACTTCATAGTGCAGCGATGGCGGGATGGCAAATTTGGTCCGGAGGAAGGCGATTTGGATCTCGGATTGGATGAGTTGCCAGGGTCGGTCCTGACAGTCGATGGAGAAGGTATCCCACAAGCGACGTCCGACGAAGATCAGAGCAGCGTCTCAGATGGAGCAGAACCTGCCCAGGCGGACCGGATTCGAGGATTGGTCCGACAACACTTTGCCGAAGTGATCGAGGCTGACGATAGCTCCAGACAATCATCGCAAGCAGCATCCATCGAACCCGGCCTTGAGACTGAGCACGATGGCGATTTCACCGAGGCTCCGAACGATCAGCGCAAGGAGATGCCCGTCCTACTCAGCAATCATCAAGCGAGGAAGCGGGCAAAGCAGACGTATCTGGAGACACAGAGGGAGAAGTACCGCGCTCAAGGTTTGATACGGGACGGGCCGGGCAGAAATTCGAAGAACGCTCGGCGGAGCATTCACACATCTACCCTTTCCAGGCGAAGCGCTGATGAAGAATGTATGTGCGATTTTGCTGATTGAATCTGCTCTTCTTGCAATGGAATAGCACTGAGCTTGCTCTTTTCTCTTGGATGGCTGATCTGTAGATGACCCCATCTCTGCGTCTGAGTTTGCGGACTGCATGAGCAAAGTGAAAGCCAGGCGCGGCGATATGGAGCAAGGTGTTGGTGAGCCTACGATTCATCGTTGGAGAAGGAAAGCAAGATCGACATGCTGACCGAGGATGTTTTTCTCGTTCTGCACTCTCAAGCTCTGTCGATATCCGGAGGCGTGGACTCCATGGCCTTGGCCTACTCGGTCAGTCGATGGCGAGACGAGTTTGCACATTCGACACGTGTCGCTGCCGTCGTAGTCGATCACGGGCTTCGAGATGAGAGTACCGAAGAGGCTCGGCTGACGGCTGAAAGGCTGCATAACCTAGGTACAGTAGGATCAGTCGACTTGGGGTTCTACATTTTGGAAGACAGGACTGGCACTGACAATCTCTTCTCTGCTGCACAACAGGAATCCAAACGGAGGTCCGCAAGATCACCTGGGGGCGAGATGGATATCCCCAACTCCCTTCGCAAGGATCACCCTTCGAAGCCGTAGCTCGAACAGCCCGCCGACTCGCCTTACTCCACTTTCTACGAAGCCATCGCCTCCAGACCATCCTCTTCGGACATCACGCCGACGATCAATGCGAGACGGCCGTACTGCGGGCTATGAATGGAAGTTGTGACGTCGAACAGGGCCTTGATGGGTTGGGAGGGATGAGGACGGTAGATGGGTTCGGAGCGCATGCTTTAATGGCAAGCTTGGAGAAGGGATCTGGAAGAGACTGGCTGGCGATGAGTCCGTTTGATCAGAGCATTGCGATCGGACGTCCCTTGCTGAGCTTTCCCAAGGTGAGAATCCGTTCGTAAGCCCAAGGCAACACAAGCCGGCATCTGTTGTTTCCTTGAAGCCCTGACAGACGTCGTACTCTTCCATCTCCAGTCGCGACTCCGATTAACGTGCCTCGCCGCCGGGATATCGTGGGCTGAAGATCCTTCAAACGAGGTGACGGACCAGAACGCGCGCAACCTTGTCCGAGCACTCCTCCGGCGTGTCGAGCAAGGTTCAGATCTCGCCGCGCCGACGGTGATCAACGCCGATGCATCCCGAGCGCTGGCATCGTGCATCCAACAGGCAAAGGCGACACCTACCGCAGCAAGATCGCCCCTAGAGGCCTTGCGGCTGTGGGTTCGCTCTATTTCGGATCGACGAGATGAGGCCGAACAAAGAGGTGAGCACTCTGAAAGGAAGTGAGGAGTTGACTTCTTGTAGGGTACTTCTGACAAGACCTGGACCATCACCCTTCAGTGACGCAGCTGTTCGCCAAGGCCGTGGTGAAGTCAGGCGATTGTGGCGAGGCGTTGCAAGTCCGAGTCGACCGAATACCATCAGATACGAGCGATGGTGATCTCAAACAACTTCTTCGAGTCGTCGTCAACGCCGCATCTCCACATCCCTTCGGTTCTGCCACAGCTCGAGGAGTCGGGCAAGGATCCGATTCGCCGACTTCTCCGGACACTCTGGCGGGTACTTGGTTGCGGCATGAACCAGTGGTCGAGTTATCTCGGAAGGCGGCGATGAGGTCCAAGCCGGCGCGAACAGCGGTCAATGGGGACGTCCTCCTTATGGTTAGGAAGGTTCCCGTCGCGCCGCAATGTTCACCTTCGACTCCTTCTTCTTCGACGTCATCGAGCGAAGCTGTGGTCCAAGTCACCCGGGCCCCATTGAAAGCGGACGAAGTAGACTCCAAGCGGTTGTGGGTCACGGAGGAACTGGTTTCCGGCGAGACAGGGTCCTTGAATGATCGACGTCCGGATTGGCACCTCTGGGACGGGCGGTTCTTCGTTCGTGTCGTCAGAACGAACTCGATGGACACTGGGTCCACGTTGACCTGGCTCATCCGCCCAGCTGGCCTATCTGCGCAGATCCTCCCTACAATCTACATCGTGTGTGGCCAGACCGGCGAGCTGAGGCTTGTCGGAGGGGTTCTGTTGAGAGGGGAGGAGAGGGAAGCGACAAGGAGAGGGTGTGAGGACTTCGCTGTTCGTGTAGATATCCTTCCTGCTCGGTAGCTCAGCAATGCAAGTGCCTGTACGGAAGGAAGAGTCTAGCCCTGCAAAGGAGAGAGCTGTGAGCTGTGAGAAGGAAGAGCCATTAGCCTTCCATATTACCAGCTAGAGGTCGAGGATGAGGTTCGAGACGGTTCTGAAATGCATGGTGAAGACGAAGGTTGGAGGACGCAAGAGCCTGAGCAACTCACGGAAAGTCAGCACGCCGCGCTGGGACATTGTCGGAGGGTGCGCTCGATGATAACGCAATGATGAAGGGGCAGGAAGGTTGTGATCCTTGGGCGGATGATGAGCTTGGCTCATATCAAGGTCATCCTTCCCAATCCTTGCGGAGGGGATTGAGGGGATCAGGTGTGTAAGTGGACGACTCCCGAAAGCTGCACTGGACACAAGTATGATGAGGCCACTCAGCGCTCAGACGGGAAAGAAGAAAGTGCGAGGACGATGCAGAGGTGAATTGCCAGGAGTGTTCGAACAATACCAGGATGGCGCGAAGACAAGTGGCGATGGTGACGACCAGGGGAGTGTTAAGATGTATGGTGAGGGATGATGGCGACGAGATATCGAGAGGAGAGGTGATGTGCGGACATGGTGCAGGGCAGGCGAAGCAGAATTAGGATGGGTCGAGGTCGAGGTCGAGGTCGAGAGGCGGAGATGATGGTCGAAGTTGTATGATGTAGGATGATGCCCAGAAGCTCGTGGGGATTAGGAAGGCGTCAGCGAGGTGACAGATGAGCAGGGAAGGACAAGGAGATCACATACCAAGGTCGAGATTGAGATAGATGTCGATGAGGAGCCGAGGAGGTCGAGTCGAAAGTCGGAGGAGTATGATGCCCGGCGGGCCAAAAGGGAAGAAGGATGTAGCTCAGTCCTAACTGCTGTTTGAAAGAGAGAACACAACCTTGATGTACTCACCCGGTCCACAAGGGACCGGCCCCGCCCTCCTCCTTCCCCCTACCAACAGGGAGACCCGATCACAAACCGACCGGCCCGGGGGTGATAACGGAGGAGAGCGGAGTAGTCCACAGGAGCCCCCCGACCCTGCGACGTTACTGTAGATGGCGAAGGTGGAGAATGACAATGAGGACGAGGATTAGCAAGAGTGGTCATGGTAGCGGAGATGATAATTAGCATTGATACTCACCCAGAAATCCAACCCCTGCCGACCAGGTTCCCCAGCGCTTGACAAAGTCCAAGGCCGCCAGGACGCAAGAGAGCGATGCATCGATGTGCAAGCTATCGTCGAGTCGGTCCCCGAGCCCGCAAGCCGTCGTCTCAAGGGTCGAAGGGTCTCGGCGGGGAAGGAGCCAGCTCGATGGAGTGAGCTATCATCGTCCCTTGGGAAGCATAATTTTCCTCGAACCGTCGGTCGAAGTACGACGTCGTTAGGCACGCGGCATAAGCTGCACTCCACGTCATCGCTGCACCGTGCCCCTGAGGAGAAGGAACCTGGGCAGACAAGGATCCCCCGCCGAAGCAAGTTCACCCGGCCATACCACTGTACCGTGCTCACGTAGACCCGAGACCAACATCGACCCAATCAGAACTCACAGGAGGAACCAACTCTCGAGCGAGAGGCACACCGATCCCACTCTCCCCTCCCTCTAGGT
>RDSH01000332.1:0-17985 GCA_009428295.1 Tilletia walkeri
CGAAACTCCGTACTCCGCTGGTGCGGAGCGCGGAGCCAGATCTTTGGCACTCGAGAAATTTTGCCGGAGTACGGAGTGGGATTTCAGAAAGACTGAGATGTTTCCCGGAGCACGGAGGGAGATTTTCAAAAGCGGTAAAACTTACTCGGAGTGCGGAGTAGAAATTTTACCGGTAATCTTCCAGCGGAGCGCGCCGAAGTAGGGGTCCCGGAGTACGGAGCACTCCGGGGCGCTCCGTGCTCAACCTTAGAGAGTAGGATCAGCATCAGGACCAGCTGGACGGGGATGAGGACAGGACTCACCTCAACGGCAGCATGGTGGAGCGGTGGAGGAGCGCGCAGGATCACGGAGCACAGCGGAGGAGCAGTGCATGGGGATCAAAGCCTGCGGACGCGAAGGAAGGAGTTGGAGTCAGCAACGAGAGCAGCAACCACAACACAAGCAGCATAAGGCATATCAGAGGCACGGGCAGGAGCAGCGCAGGAGCACAGTGATGGGATGCGCATGATGGGGACCTGCGGCGAGGGGGAGTGTTGGAAACGGTTAGCGCCGAAGGTCATGGAACATGCGCAGTCGTTCTGGAACCATCCAGAAGCAACCACAACTCACCACCTCCTTCTATCGCAGCACCTCAGCTACTCACCATTGACTGCGCTATGTCTTCTGGAAGGATCTGTGGATGGCAGGGTCAAAGGTATAAAAGGAGGAGCTCTGGATGTACTGGTGGTGGTTGCAATGAACTTAAGCAAGTCTTTTCTCTCATATCACTCGTTTGATCATCTGATCATCTCAACACTTTTCACGGCAAAGACCTCGGATGAAGCCCAGGAACGACACCCCTCCCCGTTATGTACTTGCTTGTCTGGCAGCAGTCGGACTTCGCAGACCGCAGCTCACGAAAGAAGGCAACCGTGCGGGAATGAATCTCATGATCCCCACCTCGACGATGAGAAAAAGTGATCACGAATCACAACCCCAACCCCCCCCCGGCTCCCCCCCCCCCCCCCCCCAAACCTCCGCCAAAAACTTCGCAATATCCGGCTGAGGCAACCTCTCCTCACTCTTCCGAATCCAAGGATGCGAAATCATCCGAACCGGCCCGGGACGTTTCGCAGGATCCTTCTCCAACGTCCTCTCAATGAAATCCCTCATCATCTTGCTCCATTTGACTCCCTTCGCTGGTTCGTCCTTGAGTTGGGGGATGTCCATCGCGATCACGTAGGTGATTAGGTCGAAGGGGCCTAGGGGGGGTTCGCCTTCGGGGGGGAAGGGGAAGCGGTTGGAGGCGACTTCGAGGAGGGAAAGGCCGAGTGACCAGACGTCGGAGTTGATCTTGTAGTTCGGCAGGCCCTGGATTCGCTCTGGCTGTGTGACACAATGAGACAGAAAGTCAGAACCATTAAGCAGTCCTTCACATTCGATTTAGATACGTACCGCCATGTAATAGCTCGTGCCTGTGAACGTCCCCGCGACACTGTCCACCAATTCACCAGCAACTCCCAAATCACAAAGCTTGATCTGGCCCTGCCTTGTCAACAGGATATTCGAGGGCTTGATATCTGTTCAAGGACTCTCATAGTCAGAGCCATCTTCCGCAATTAAAGAATAAGAGAAAGAAGACTCACCCCTATGGATAATGTTGCGCCCATGAAGATACTCCAACCCTTTCAACACACACTCAGCAACCTTCGCAAGTACCTTCTCCCCCGTCCGTCCATTCCGAGCCATCACCCGCCGATACACAGCCTCCAAACTGCCACCCTCGCAGTACTCCATACAGATCGCAATCTGCGTATCTTCTTCCTCCAGGAACGCGCCGTAGTACTTGACGATGTGGGGGGAGTGACAGGTGCGCAGGAAGAGGAGTTCGCGCAGAATTTGACGATGGATATCTGGGTTGGGAGAGGTCGAGATGGACTGCAGAGAGATGTAGATTGTCGTTAGCCGGGGAGCAGTGCTGAACATATATGCAGGATGCTCACCTTTTTAGCCATCATCAGCGAAGTAGGCACATGTAAAGCCTTATGCACCTCCCCACTGGAGCCTTCGCCCAACCGAGACACAATCCGCAAATTCCCCTGCAACACAAGCTCATCATCGTGTCCCCCCTGACTACTTCCGCCCCCGTCGTCCGTCCGGGACGAGTGAGAGCGCGGGATTCCAGGCCGGGAGTGAGACGAAGAAGGCCGAGAATTGGTGCCTGCTGTGTCCGTCTTCGTAGCAGAAGGCCCAGCCTGATGATGACTCGAAGCATTGCTCAAATCTCCAACAGTGAAGGAAACACCACCCTCGCTCCTCCCCGCATCCGAATCCGACGCAGACACACTCCGTTCTCTCCCACTCCCATTCCCTATACCCGCTCCAATCCCATCCCCACCGACAGAATTCCGATGCTCAGCATTTTCCGACCCAGAATCAAGATCGACACTCCCCCGACTGCTCGAAAGACTGAGTCCGCTGATGGCCCGACGCAGATCGTTCGTCATGGACGCAGGGTCCGAATAGTCCCCTATCGAATGGTGAGGTACCGTGTCCGGGTACATGCTTGAGGTATATCCCCCGCCGCCATAGGAGGCGCCGTAGCCGTATGCTCCGCCCGCCCCTGCATTCGAACTGCCGCGCACGGTCGCATTGGTGGAGTAGGTCGAGGACGTACCTGTGCCGTGAGAGGGAATATGCAGCAGAGGTGGGCCTGAATTCGAGTGCGCACCACCACCACCACCACCACCACCACCACCAAGGCCGGAGCCGAGGTGCCATTCGTGCGAAGGACTACTTGAGTTGGAGTTCGAGTCCTGTTGTTGGGCTGTATTGATTCCCTGCAGACTATGCACGCTTCCCGTTGAGCTCCGGCTGGAGGAAGGATGAGAGCGGAGGGAGAGAGGGAGTGGGCCTGCTGCTGTGTCCAGAGAGAGAGGCACACCGGCGCCCATGGAAGAGGATGAAGTCATGTTGGATCCGAAGGCGGGTGGGCCGTGCGATCCTGATGCTGAGGAAGACGGGCGGGAGGGGATGGAGAGCTTGGGCATGCCGAGGCGCTTGGCTGGCTTGGGGGGGATGACGGACTCCATTCTGGAGAGCTTCTTCTATGCTTTTCTATGTTGATGTCTATTCGATGCTTTGCTGAGAGGAGTTGCGTTGGGGGAGATGATGGAGGTGAGCAAGAAGAAAGGAGAATGATGAATGATGATGAGATTCCTTCCTACCTTCCACCACATCATCAACGGCAAGCATCAACACAGCATCGAAGCCATGAGCAGCAGTCGGCCAGGAGCAGCAAGCGCAGGCGGAGGAGGAGGATACGAGCGCTCAAGTCGTGACTGGGACAGACCCAGAGACCGACAGCCAGCATCTCAGCCAATCGACCCCCGCGCACGGAGGGACTACCGCGACTACGACCAATCATCATCCCACGACAACAGAGATCGCAACAACAGTAGACCCCGCCCTTCCGAACGCGAGCGCGATTACCCACCTCCTCCTACTCGGCGCGAGTACGAGTCTTCCAGGGATAGCAGGGATCGATACCGTGCCCCGCCTCCACCTTCGTCCTCAGCAGACCCATCTCGCGCCGGCTCGAACTCGTATCGGGACAGGGAGCGGGATCGGTCACGCAGTCCTGTACGAAGCAGTAGGCGACAGGAAGGGTACGATCAGGATTACAGTCGGTCTCATCGGGATCGGGATCGGGATCGGACGCATGACCGAGATCGCTCACCTCCTCCTCCGAGAGCTCGCGGTGATGAGCAAGGTACGGCACGGAAGGCAGAATCGAGTCGAGCAGCGTCGTATGCACAGCGCTCTCGGGGTGGTGGTGGTGATGGCGCGGTAGCTTCGTCTTCCAGTCGTCAAGCCGATGCGGCCGGAGATGAGGAGGAAGGTGGCGAGGGCGAGGAAGGGGAAGATGATCCTGAACAGGCTATGATGGCCGCCTTGGGATTTGGCGGGTTCGGAACGACGAAGGTACGGATTCTTGCTCCTTACCAGTCCTTCTCATTGCCCTTGCTGATCACTCCAAGTATTCCTTCTCATCCAGGGCCAGCAAGTTACGGGCAATCAAGACGGAAAGGCCAGCGTGAAGAAGGAGAGGACGTGGCGGCAGTATATGAACCGGTACGTCGATCTCGATTATTCTGTACTTGATGGTCTTTAAACATGATGCTGACTGACTTATCATTATCCTCGCTTCTTTGTCTGCGCAGGAAAGGAGGGTTCAACAGAGTTCTGGAGAAGATCTGAAATCCCAATCCTTCATATCCCAACGAGGCGGCTGTCATGCTGGTGCGCTGATGGGATGCGGAGACAGCTTCTACTCGCTCGACACACACAGTCTGCACACGTCGCTGCTGACCAGGGCCAAGGAACTCGTACTGGTCCGTCCTTATAGCTGCCTCCCGGCCAGACACATAGCGAAGTCGAAGCATACACTCGAGAGAAATGAGAAAGTCTGAAAATATCTAAACCATTGAAAGTGTCGAGAAGAAATTTCTCGACTGCTCGCTAGAGCCGAGCTTCCGTCTCCTCGACCACCACCACCTCGACGCTCGCTCGTCCTTCTGGATCTCGACACGTTCGAGGAATGGAAAGAAGCGAGTGCGCGAGGAAGGGGAGGAAAGCTCAACAGCTACGACCTGCGCGCACGCACTGCAGAAAGGTACGTTTCTCTCCATCACCCTCCCTCCTCCCCCTCCCAATCGACCAAGACGAATCTTTCAGTAACAGGCGGTCAGACTCATGTGCCGGCTCTCTACGCACGCTTCCTTTCGGGGAATGACGTGCAAGTTGGGGGATCTCTCGCTTTTTTGTGTACTAGAGGATCCTCTGGCGAGATGTTTTCCGGCCACTTGGTGATTTGTTACCTCTCGGAGTCTACCCTTTCCCCCCTCTCTCTTTTCTTTTTCCTCGCTTCATGCAACGCGCAAGGGACTGAATACTGACTCTGTGCTTTTCTGTCTTTTGCTTTCTTACTCGCGGCGGATGTTGTTTAGGAATACAGCTTGCTCATCCTCCTACTTGGTGCGCAGCCGGGGGCTCCACCTTGCAATACGATCATTCATCCCTTCCATCCTGCTCTTGCACCTCGCACCCGATTTTCGCCCTCACTCTGCTTCTTTGCGTCGTCACACATCAGATGAACCTCAGTACATGCTAACATTCTTCCATCCAGAGCTGATCACCTCTTCCCTTCCCCTTCACACCATATCCTCGCGGTCTTCTGATGCTATTCCACTGCCTCGCTGACCTCTTCTTTCCGGTCACCTTCTTGCCCTCATTCCTCTCCCTTCACGCCCTGTGTTCTCCCCTCCTTTTGATCCAGGACGTCTCGATGGGAGCTTTCGTTCCGCTCCCGTGTGCAGCGAACCGACCAAGACACCATACAGCGCTTCTCCACACCATGCCTGGGTCGACTTTTCTCTTTCGCCTGGCCGATCTGGACCTTACGTGGATGAGACGACAGCACAATATTTCCCTACCTCGGCGAAGGCAGCCCGATCTTTGTCCCGACCCTTTGTTCCATCCCAGCGTCCGGGCCACAAGACATTCCGACTGGGGCAAAATCATGACACGAGCACATGTATGTATCAGCTTCTTGACAGCTCACACTTGCAAGAACAAGGTTCAGTCTGACAGGAACGAGAGGTGAGACATTCCGACAATCTTTCTCGGCCGAGAACCGCCCCCCGCTGAGCTCGCTGATTGTGGGGATCTTTATCGCACTGACGTTGTGTAACTCTCTGACCTCTTGCATATGTCCAACACTGAGCGTTCTCATCGGTGTCAGTAGTAGTGAGGCTGATGATCCCAAGTGCCCCACTGGGGCCGGGGTCGAGGAAGATGAGGACGAGGTCGAGGCGTCCATGAAGGGAAGGCTCGCTCGCTGGCAAAGCAGAAGGGAGACGCCGAGATGAGAGAGCAAGATGAGGCTTGTGTTATCTGTGATTGTAATTGGGTGAGACTGAGACTTGCTTAGACGAATTACGATCCGTTCTTATGGATGGCTTCGCTTGGGGGTAAAAGAGTGGGACATAAGAAATTAGAGGCGGGCGCATGTGGGAAAGAGAGAACACAGCAAGAAGAATGAAGTGAGCGTGAGTGAAGGGTCCTCTTACCTTTTCTCTCTCTCACCACCTTCACCTTCTCAGACAACTCCTCGCTGCTGCCTGCTTCTTGGTGCTGTCGTCGTTGCTGCTGCTGCTGCGTTGGACAGTGGACAGGCTCCAACAGCCAAACGCAAAGGTGAGAGTGAAGTCAACAGACCACCTCATTATCAATTGCCATGCTCACCCTTCCTTCTTCCACTTAACCATCCTTCCCATCAGAACGACCGCATCCCTTCCCACTTATCTTATAACAGCCCCCATCCTCAACATCACCTGCTCACATCTCGCAACAAGCTTCCCACCCACTCATTCCAAACACTCAAGGATAACCCTCAACCTCAAGGACCCACCAAAAACATGCCAACGCTGTTCTCGCGCAGACCAGGTGCAAACAGAATCAACGGAGGAGGCTCACAATCAAACGGAAGCTCCAGGCAGAACGAGTCCTCCCTCTCCTCCTCAGCTCACTGGGCAGGAATCTCAAACACAGACTTCCCACGTCTCGGTTCCCCCTCCTCAGAAGACGCACGTCCTCTACCACCCACTCTCACCAACTCATTCCCTCCCGAACGATCTCTCTCTACGGGGAACAACAACAACAGCAACACCGGCACCGGAGGAAACTTCCTCGCTCCACAGAAGAGCATCGACTCAGCTATGCCCCGTCATTCAGGTGCTCCGTCATCCGCTGGAGCAGCAGCACACGCTTCATCGCACCACTTGCTCCTACCCCCGTCCTCAAACCACTCCGCCCTCGGCATGAGTCACGCAGGAAGCGCGGCCAGTGCGACCAAACTTCATCATCTCCTCGCAGCTGAACATGCTGAGCCCTCGCATTCGATTCAGTACGGGTACACACCCATGCCGGAGGGTGTGCCTGAGTTCCAGCTCGAGCTCCATGGTGTGGAGCAGGTCGTCCAGCTCTGTGGAAACGAAATCAAAGCCAGGGGTGAGTTTGTCTGGAATCTCTCCGTCTCATGAGCGATATGGAGATTGACCAAATATGTTTCCTACTTTCTCTGTGCGAAAATCAGGCATCGACGTGCCCCTCATCTTCTCCTCCATGGCCCTAGATCTCAACGCGTCCAACGTCAAATCCCTCCTCGCAAATCTCCTCACACCAGAGTTCTACCACTCCCAGGCGACATCTACCCAAGCTGCCCAGGTTCACTTCGGCCCTTCCTTCATCAACGAAGTCCGCTTTGCCAATCCACACGATCTGGCAGCGTTGATCAAGTGGTCACTCACCAGATTGGGGAGGGTCTTCGAGGTGCCTGTGCCAGTGCAGGCGAAGGGGAAAGTCCAGGAAGAGGTCATCTTCATGCAACAGAGAGGATTCTTGGATCTCGATGTCTACATGGCCTGGCGCGACGAAGAGCGGAGTGAGTCTCTTGGTCATCTTTACTTTGAAGTCTCACCTCATCTCATCGATTCCTCTTCTCTGATACACCCAGGATCCCACTACGCTCTCACCGCCTTCGATGTCTTCCTCAAGAACATTTCACCGCAAGCAGCCTCCCTCCTCCTCACCCTCTTCTCCCTCCTCTCCTCCGTCACCGCCTACTCCATCAAGAACGGCATGACCCCTTCCAAGATCTCCCGCCTCTTCGGTGTCCTCCTCTTCGGTCTGCCAGAGGATGAATCCTTCGCACGGACCTACGACGCTTTTGCGCGCGGCAGCAACGCGACCGAACATCTCTTCCTCAGCTACATCCGCTACCTGTCCGCCTCGAGCTCCTTGCCGACCAGGTTGACGGAGAGCGTCAAGGGCTATCCGGGCATGCTCGTCCCTGAACTCACTGCGCCGGGCAAACAGGCGCGTGGAGTTCCCCTGACCCAGATCGAGAGGACCGTCAGGCTGTACAGTGTCGATCTGTTGCAGTCTGCTTCCGAGTTGGAGGTCGAGCCTGACTGTGTCGAATGGACGGCCTGTCGAGGTCCGGCCGAGGACGAACCGAGGCGTCCCGGAGGGGCAGCTGGAGCTGGGGCTGTCAGTACGGCGGGTGAACCACAGCTCAGTGAGAAGTACCGCAAGCTGATCAACCTCCGTGGACAGGCGATCCGGAAGAAGGCGGGCGGGCCAAATGGACGGGCTGGGTCGGAGTCCGGTGGGAGTGTTGGTGGGAAAGGTGGGATGGGTACCGGCTCTAGGTCGAAGAATGGTGGACCGGGGAAGATTGTGCTCAATGACATGGATGCTGTCACGGTGGAGAGCTATGGGTCGCTTGCTTCGCAGCAGTGGGGCGATTTCATGAGTGATGTGAGTGTTTTCCTCTCCATGTCGAGCGAAAGCGCGCTGCTTGATCTGACCTTGTTCCTCGTCTCTCTACTGTTGTCTTTGCAGGGCTTCTCCGGCACCGACTCTTCTGCGCTCACCTTCGATCTCCGCGAGTCCCAACGCAAAGTTCGCACTCAAGCCCCCGAGAACCGTCAATGGTCCGACTTCGCCACCGCCGGCTTCACAGTGAACGACTACGGCCTCGACAATGTGCTCAACTTTGACGATGGCCTCAAGGAGGAGATGGAGCGCTGGCCTGGCGAGCGGGCTGAGTTGAACGAGCGTCTGCGACAGACTCAGAAACGACTACCCCATTTTCCATATGACACGACTCCGCGCGTCGTGGCCTCTCCTTCCTTTTCGGCGCACGAGGGCGAGTGCGCTCCGGGACAGGGCCAGCAGCATATGCACCCCATCTCGCGCATGGACGAGACCTTTGCGGAGGTGTGGGCTGATTATCTGGTTGGGTGTGGGTGGAGCAATCGGGACGAGTTGACGCATCGGAATGCGAACTTTGTCGTCGTCCAGTACAAGTCGCGGCCGATCGAGTCGGCCGTGGGTGTCCAGGCTGCTGCGCAGCGGAGTCTTCTTGACTCGTCTCGTTCTACGAATGGGACGCGGCCTTCGTCGGCTACTGGTATCAAGGGATCTGCGGATGGGGCCGGTGGTGCTGTGGTTGATGAGCGCACGGATGCGGCGTGGTTCGTGATTGAGGAGATCGTGCCTGCGCAGTACCGAGCCGAGCTGGAGGCTGTGGGTCGCCGTAAAGGTTCGAGCAAGCCTATGATTCGGAAGTTGAATCTGTTCAAGAAGAAGCTCGCGGCTGTGGGGAGGGGGGAGAAGAGGGAGAAGCAGTTGCCTCCTGTTTCTTCGAACTACGGGGGTGGTGTGGGTAGCGGATTTGCTGGAGGATCCTGGGGTTCTGCAGGAGCAGGGGTTCATCATCATGATGCGGATGATGTCTTCCGTCCTGGACCTGGTGGTTCGACTCGCGTTCTCAAGCTCAACGACCCGGCGGCCTTACCTGGCGGCGGTGGGAACTCAGGCGACCAGTCGTTCTCAACTATGGGATCGAACTCGACCCGTCGGACTTCGGAAGATAGCGGCGGTGCCTATGCCGCGCCGGGTAATGACTCGACGGGAAGTCGGATCCTGTCCACCTTGCGCGGCGCGAGAAGTCGACGGACTGCTGCGAATACCTATGGTGGAGGTATCGGTGGAGGCGGTCGGGACAGCACGGCTACTCCCCCTCCTCCTCCTCCGCCGAAAGATGGTAATGGCGGCTCGTACGACCGCGATGGATTGACGACGCCTACTCCTGGCGACTTCGGATATCGGGGCGGGAAATTCAGTCCGAATATCGGTGCCTTTGGACAGCGTCAACGCGCGGACTCGCTCAATTCGGCCGATATCGAGACGCGCAGCTTCTTGGATCCTGAGGCGGAGCTGTCTGGTGGGGGTGGGAGTGGCAGTAAAGCCGGTGGACTCTGGAGACGGAACCCGCTCAGTCGGCATCATCACAAGAAGAGCAAAGATGATGCGTGGGTGGATATCATGATGAAGGATCCTTCGTCGTCCTCCGGTGGTGGTGGATCGAAGGGTGGGAGTGGGACGACGACTCCTGCTGCTGCGTTGGCTGCGTCTGTTGGGCTTTCGCAGTCTCGGTCGCGCTCTGGCTCCGGGGCGAACAGTGTTGCTACTGGGGCGCCCTCACAACTCGTGCCCTCCGCCGCTCCCGCCGCTGTCGAGCCAGAAGACGATACCGACCTCGCGAACGAAGAGATGGGTCGTCGAACCCCTATCGCTGGTGGGTCAGCCTCGCGCGGCCAACGGTCTCCTGAGGAGTACGATCGCATGGGAGGAGCAGCGACGCCTACTGCTGCCGCTTCCTTCGACCCTGTCCGTCGAGGCTCGGCGGCTGGTGCGTCTTCTTCGTCTGCGCTGGATGGCTTACCGCCCTCGAGCTCGACGCCGATGGCTTCTCGTACGCGCGCGGCCGCGAACAACGTCTCGGGTTTGCCGGCTTCGTCTGTCGGGTTGGGCGTGTATGAGTCCGGATTGGAACGGGACGAGTCGTTGGTTTCGACCTCTTCGTTCGGTGCGGGTGCGGGTGCGGGCGGGTCGAGAGTTACCTTGGGTGTGGAGAGGTCTCCACCTGGTGAAGACGTGTCTACCTTTGCTCCACCTATCGCGCGCCCGTCCCGCTCGCCTTCCCGCAACGGTAACGGCGTGTCGTCATCTTCCCCACCTGTCAACGCCCCCGCGGAAGAGATCAACAGCTCCGCCCTGGCTCCACCGAGTCCAAACCCGAACACGAACCGCCACTCGGGCACGGACAGCTCCATCGCGTCCTTCTCGACCTCTGAGTCGGACCTCAACTCGCGCATCGCGCAGGAAGCGGCTGCGGCTGCCCAAGGTCGAAGTGGATCGAACTCTGGCATCTTGGCGCCGTGGGAGGTCGAGGCGCAGAGGAAGCGACTGGAGCAGGAGCGTATTCAGGAGAGTCTGCGATTGGCGCGTAGTTTGAGGGATAAGTTGAGGACTGTTGAAGCGCGGGAGCGGTCTGGGGCTGGTAGTAGCAGTGCGGCTGGAAGTGGGACTTCGTCGGAGGCTGTGGAGTCGTTGAGTATCGTCACGGGCGGGGTTGGGACTGCTGGTTCTGTTCTGATGACGCCTTCGTCGTCGGCTGGTCGGGCTGTCAGTCCGACGGCCACGATGGCTGCCCCTGCTGCGAATGGTGCGGCCGTCTCGCCTTCGTCGAGTGCTAATCTCGCTACGACGCCTACTCGACCTGTGATCGATCCGTTCTCGAAGAACCGCACGGCTGGACGCGTGGCGGATATTGCTAGTCGATTCGGTGGGCCTAGTCGGGCCGGTCGGACGGCTTCGGGGAGTGAGTCGGCTCGGTCCCCCTTAGGCCCGCTGTCACCCCAGGGCACGGGAAGCGACTACGGCTTCGGAGGCGCGATTACGGCACCGAGTATGATTGCTGGCCCTACTGGTTCGGGACTTCAAGCGAGCCCTGGCTCCGGCTCGGGTGCGGCTGGTGCTCCGACGAGTCCGAGTCCGCGTCGTTCGGCTGGGAGGGAAGGCGTGTCTATGGTGGAGTCTCCTTCGCAGGAGCGCGAGGTCCTTCTCGACGACGCTGGCGCGGGTGCTGGCTCTCCCCTGGTCTCGGCTGCTGTCACAGCGGGTGGTGTACCTCTCCGACTAGGCTCCTCGGCCGAGAGCGATACCCCCTCCCGCTCGAGTATGGAGAACGGCAACTTCACGGATGCAGACTCGATCTACCCTGACGATGCTGCTTCGAACTACTCTCGGGATACCTCGCACACGGACGAGGACGGTCTGGGTTCGTTGCAGCAGCAACAGCAACGCGCATGGAATTACACGAATGCGCTGAAGAAGCAGGGTCTCTCTGGTGTGGGCTCTGCTGGTCTGGGTAGTGGTGGGCCGAGTGGGAGTGGAGGGCTTGCGAGCACGTTCCCTGGTGATGCTGGACGGAGCGAGGATGAGGATATGTCGATGCCGATGCCTGCGTATGTGTTCCGGGAGCCGTACCAGCCGGGCATGCCGTTGGACAATGTGACGGAGGAGACGGAGTCTGTGATTAGTGGGGTTAGTGGGAGCAATGTTTGAGGAGTGGGCAGACTTTCTTCTCTGGCTCTCGCTCGGCGCTCTTGGAGACCCTCGACCTCTTGCGCAAGTCTTGCAGGGTGCGGATCAAGAACATGATCGTTGATATCGACCGCCAGCCCAACCACCACATTCCTTTTCTTTTCCTTTTCCACTCGATCTACGGTTCTCTCTCTCTCCTTCAAACCCAAGCCTTCCTTTCCCCCACATCTCTATTTCTCTGAAATTCTTCTCTCTCTTTCTATCTCTCTCTCTCTGCTCCTTTCTTCGTGCTTCTCCAACCCCATCTCCCCACTTTCCCTTCGCTGGTCGCTCGTTTCCCCCCCACCCCCTCGGACCAACTGATATTCATCGCGCGTGCGCGCCGTTTGTCCATGGCAGGGCTTTTGGCTCCGGCCTTTCCGCTTTTGATGCTTTCCCACTCTCCTTTTTTTTCTTCTCTACTCTTGTCTTGCGCTCCCTTCTCTCTTTTCCTCCTCTTATTCCCGACCCTCTTCTTTCCTTGAAAAATCTGTCAAATCCCACTCCATAACTAGCCCGAACCTATTTACATATCTCACTACTTTTCTTCCGATCTTCCTATCTTCCTTCCTTCCTTTCTCTTGACTTTTTCTGCTTTCGTTCTTTTCAAACAAAGAAACATCTACACATTCTCAAAAAGAAGTCGAGGCGCGCTAGGTGATCGACGCGACGCGACGCGTTTTCTTTTCATCCCGACCACGGGCGAGATGTGAAACGCTTGCGATGGCGTCTTTTCTTTTGTGAGTTTGGAAAGAAGGTTGTGAGTCAGAGTCATTGTAGCTTTCAGCAGCATGCTTGGGGCCTTGGGGGTCTCCCCAACGGATTACTGTCTCGTGTGTCGAATCTTGGGACGATTGATGAGAATGCGAGGGACATGCTTCTATCGTGCTATGGTTGCATCTCCAGGCAGGGCCAGAACAAGGTTCGGAAATCATGCGGAAGTCGGACAGATGGAAGACAGAACGATTGCTGCAGGTACGATTGTGTACATGTCGTTGTTTGCACTTTGCAGGCAGGGCGCAGGCGGCTAGGTACGAAGGTAGATTTCCAATCCTTCTATCGGCTACCGAGGAGTGTCTCCCTTCCATCGGCGTCGTCATCGATGTCCGCTGTTCAAGGTTCAAGGTTCGAGCACGCCAGGCAGACGTTCTTAAGAAGAACAGCATGCTGCATGCTCCAGGAGTTTGGTTGTGTAGGGACGAGGAAACGCTGTTTGGGGGCTTACTGGACCAAAGTAGTGGGGGACGGGGGTGACGGGTCTCTGGAGTTTGGAGAGAGCTGGAGGACGCCGAGCGAGTGAGCTCAAAAATAATCAGAAAGGGGATTTTCATATGCATGCTATCGTCATTGGGTACCTTCTGCTGGCATACTGCCTTTGACATTCAAGCTTTTTGGGATAGGGAGACGATGCTGGAGCGGGAGTGCGGCATGCAGGACGTCCTTGCTTGACCTGCCGCCTGCTTCGACATCTTCTCTTGCTGCTTCTCTTTCGCTGTGTTGTGTGAAGGTGATGCGGTGGTGGTGATGGTGGGACAAGGGCTTGAGATCGATTTACCAGCGAAAAAGGTCAGCCTGTCAAGCTCAAGCCGCTGGGTGATGGGTCGTAGCGTTTATTATTAATCACACAAAGTCAAAAGATGATTGGTCGCGTCATCGTGAGCGTGTGAGAGGGTGTGTACACTGGCCATGTGCTGGGAAGAGAGAGAGAGATTGATTGTCAGGAACCAGAAAGAGAGAGTAGTAGTGTGCGTCCGATTTTGGCCTTGTTTTAGAGAAAGGCGCTGTTTTAAGATCTGCGGTTCCGATTATAGATTTCCCCTCACTGACTGCTCTCCTGTCCTCCATCACCTTTCCGCCCATTTGAACTGATTGAATAATGAATCCAATTATTTGGCGCTGCTTCTAGACTCTCTTCGCCTATCCCCCATCCTCATCGTCCTCTCAACCCACCACCACCTTCTCAATATTCTCTCCATCCCATCTCATTCCATCCCATCCCTCTCCTCATACATACACAAGCGAACATCCCGAAGGACAACCAGGCGCAAGTCAATTTCACCCTCTTCTTTCTTTCTTCCATCCATCCATCACACAGTCGGACTTAGGGTAAACACAGCCCCCGCGTGCCAGAGTTCCCGACTCTCTCTCTCTCTCTCTTCACCAAGCGAGATCCTCTCAAGTCAGTCCGGCTAAACCATCGCGCTCTTTCGGAGGTATGTTTAGGGCATTGATCGACATTGCATCCTTGAATTGCTCGCTCATATCCTCTCTCTTCCATATCAAGACATAAACCACCGTCGGACACTTTCCAAACAGCCCCATTTCCCCCCTCCGACGCAGCACCGACTGTCATCTCCATAGGGGACGATGGCAGACACTTCCATCACATCACTGCCACAGCAACACGCTCTCCTCGCTGGTCTGACCGGCGCAGGTCAACACAATCCATACTCCCAACCACCCTCACGACAGAACTCCATCTGCGCACTCAACTCACAATTCGAAGGTGTCGGCATCGCTCCACCACCCGCCTTCATCCCAGGATCACAACAACAACACAGTAATCCCCAGGCTCAAGCACAGGCACAGGCAGCAGCCAACTTCTTCGTATCGGGTCCAGCAGCAGCTTCATCCTCAACCACTTCATCACCCGCAATGACCTCACCGCTCGCCCCTCATCTACGACACTTCTCCCACAACGTATCTCCCAATGGTCAACAGCACGATCCTTTCGGTGTGGGGAGCAGCAGCGCAGGCAGCGCGAACGGAACCGCGGCTGATGGTCCTCCTGCGTTCCACAACCCTTTTGCCAACATTGCCGATGGCAGACGCTTCTCCCTTGACGAGCGAATGACCACAGCAGGCAGCATGGGTTACAACACCGCTAATTCAGCAGCAGCCGCTGCTGCGGCCGCTATCAATCGATCCTCGTCAACGTCCTTCCCGACGGCCTTCAATCCGAGTTTCGACTTCAACGCGCATCAGCTGCAATCGCCTGGCACCCAGTCCCAAGATCCAACATCTTCTTCGGCTATGATCGCGCCTCACCATTCCCAGCAGATGCAGCTACCACAACAACAGCAGCATCAACAACAGCAACAAACGATACCCCAGTCCGGATCGGGAAGACATTGGCCGTGGGGATCCACTGCGCTCCATGGACGACATGCCAGTGTATCCGCTGCGCCCGTCTCAATGTCCACATCCAACGCAGCCATCGCAAACGACTTTTTCCCAGCTGCAGCCGCAGCAGCAGCAGCTGCAGCGGCCGCGGCGTCTGCATCCACCTCCAACAACACCTCAGTCTCGCCTACCAGTGCTTCAGACGCCACGCATCAAGAACTGGGTTCTCAGATTCCTCTACCGCAGCAACAACCGCCTCCTCAAGCAGGTGGTATGCACCCGACTCCGCTCCATCCGTACGCCCAGGCGCGCAACTCGTTCGCTGCCTTTCCGAGCTCGGGTCCCTTCTCCAGTCTGTATGCGGGCAACGGGATGCCGAATGGGGTAGCGGGGAATAACGGACTTGGTGGGCCGGGAGGAGCAGGTGGGGGAGGGCAGACTGGACTCCCAGCTGGGCCGGGAGGAGGGATGGGTGGTGCAGGTGGTGGTGGAGGGATCGGTCCGTCCCCGACGGACGACTTGAATGCGCCCATTCGGTACCGCTCGATGAGTTCCAGCGCGGCCTCGGGACGTTCAGCCCATCCTCTGTCCTGGTTTACCTCGTCTTCTCAGTCGTCGGGTGGGCCGCATCATCCGCATCCTCACCACAACCACGCGCCGATCGACGCTGCGTCCGCCTTGGCATTCTCGACGCGTTCTTCGTTTGACACGACTGCGGGCACGGAGTCCTCGGATTATGCGTCTACTGCTGGGGGTGGAGGTCAGATGCATCCCTCGAGTTCGAGCTCGGGTTCGATCGTCTTTCAGCCGCATCATCACTCGCACTCCCACCCTCAACCTCATCATCATCAGCAGCAGGGGGGCCACCATCCTCATCATCATCATCCGTATTCGCAGCATGTGGCGCCTCACCAGCAGCATCCACATGCGCATCAGCAACATACGGCCCCGCATCACCACTTACTGCTTCCCTTCGGCACAGGTCCAGGCGGACCAGGCACCTTACCACCCGGCCACAGTCTCACCTCTACAGGCGTAATGCGCGGCCCTGGCTCCTCGGGCGCAGGAACGACCCGTCGCGCCAAGTTCAAACGATCCCGGACGGGCTGTATGGTCTGTCGGAAGCGGAAGGTCAAGTGCTCGCAGGACGGGACACCGTGTAAGCAGTGCCGGATTGGGAAGCGGGAGTGTTACTATGAGGCGAATCCGGGGAAGAGGAAGAGGAGGAGTCGTGGTGGGTCTGGTGCTCTGCAGGGTGGAGGTGAAGGGTCGAACGGTGGTGGTGGTGGGGAGGGCAGTCAGGATGGGTACGGGGATGGTGGGGGGAGTAGTGTGGACGGGAACAGTTTCGACGCGGGGATGAGTGGTGGGGGCGGCGGCGGTTACGAGACGGGCTTTGGTGTTGGGCCAGGTTTAGGGGGCGGTGGTGGGCCTTTGTTATTTGCGAATAATGGACTCTGTTGATGGGTGGGGAGTGTTCCCTGGGACGGGGGCGAATCTGGATGGGACGAGCGGACGAAGGGATGGGTCTGGTGGCCGGTCTCTAACCCCCCACCCTCCTTCCTCTTCTCGCCTTCGGGACGCGTTCTTCCTCTCGGCGCGTCAATGCGGGTGCCGACATTCTAGCCTACGAGAACAGGACGAGACGGACAACCTTTTTTTTCCGCGCCCGTCTCCCTTTTCCACCCGCTCCGGCCCTTTCGTCGCGACTCGCGCCCTTATTCTTTATTTCGGTTTCGGTCTCTCGCCTACTGGTACCCTTCGACTTACTCCCATTCTCGCGCTTGCAATTTCAGCAGTATATATAAACGTTTATTCTGATTTCTCTATATCACAGCATGACGGGCACTTGTGTTTACCTCGTCCTAACTCCTAACCTTCTTCCGCTGACTCTCTCCCCGTTTGAAACTCGACCCAATGGGTCAAGTTTCCCAGTTTCCCAGCGTAACCCTACTCGTCTGGTCACGGGTGGCCGGTGACCCCGTGGGTAAAATCGAACAATTTTCAATCGGAGTCAGGAGCGTGACCACCACCACTGACCTCACCACCACCACCAGCAGCACCAGCACCAGCACCAGCACCAGCACGAGCTTCTCAAAATTCTAAGTCCACCACCCACCACCACATTGTGACGAGGCAAGTATCAACGCTCGCCATTACCATTATTAAGTACCAAGTGGAACCAACACTTATCAATCATCTCATCACCTTTTATCAATCATCCTAGCACTTCCAGAGTCCAGAGTCCAGGCAGCATCAAGCCACCAAGCACCGAGCAACCACACTTCAAACTTCAATAGAGTATAGACTATAGACTGCCGTTTTCAAAACCGGTCTCTTCACGCAATCACTCTTGGGTCCTGTCCCTGTTGCTTGCGCCTTGGAACTACGTCCACCCCCGGCGGCCCGACTCAAGGCGTCAAGCTGGTACTTGGTCAAGTGAGGAGTCTGCTCAACCCCATCCCGCCACCACCAACCACCACCACGACCACCACTACGACTAAGGTTGAGCACGGAGTAGGCCCCGGAGTGGCTTTCCCGGAGCTTCGTGATTATCCGGGAACGCACTCCGGCGGAGCCCGGAGTGCGGAGTGTGTTTTTAAGAATTTACTCCGAGGAATGCAGGAGAGCCGGAGTACGGAGTGAGACTCTGAAATGTGTGCGGAGTACGGAGCCAAGTTATTCCCTCCGTCGATGTTCGGACGGAGTGCGGAGTAAGATTTTGAAATTAGCTTCTACTTGAGCGGAATACGGAGCTCGAAAATCTCATTTCAAAGTCTATTTTCCCGGATACTCCGCCGGAGCTCCGAAGCGCTCCGGCTAATT
>RDSH01000333.1:0-17861 GCA_009428295.1 Tilletia walkeri
GGTTTGGGGTGCTTCGTATCCATGTATGTCATACGAAGCTCCCGGCCAAGCCCCCAAGTGGGTAGGGGAGGGTTTCTCCATCAGTATGTATCTACTCGTAGTCACATCTTGATCATGAGGTCCTTATGGCCTGCCTTCGCAATACAATCATCTTCTTCTCGCTGCGTCTTTCCACCTCGCGTTCTGCTTTCTGAGCGTGGAGTGATCCCCTCCGACCTCGAAAGCAATCAACAGACTTTGTTCATGAGCTCCGTGGCGACGAAGGTGTAGTCGTGCTGAGGTGTTGCTTGAGAACGAGGTGTCAGGCTGTCAGGGAAGGCGGCGCGGAAGGACAAAATCTTCGATCTTCGCAACCACCATCACCGTCCACTCAACCGACGGAAGACCTATCGATACACGCAAAGGATTGGGAGCATGTCGCGCAGAAAGAGCAAGGCTGGCGCGCTGGAGTCGGACTCGCGCTGGACGGACAAGGAGTCCAAGTCGCTCAAGCAACTCACGTTCCCGGACCACTTCAAGCAAAGCGTCGACCTGCGCAAAGTCCAGATGCAAGTCATCCGCCCCTGGATCACCGCGCGCATCACCGAACTACTCGGAATCGAAGACGAGGTCGTATGCGACTATGCGACGAGTCTACTCGAAGATCCAGCGAATAGCTCACCCGACCCGCGCAAGTTACAAATCGCGCTCACGGGCTTTCTGGATCCTCATTCGGCTGTGTTCGTGAGCGAACTTTGGACGCTGTTGCTCAGTGCGCAGAGTTCGGTGGCGGGGATTCCGCAGGAGTTTGTGGAGAGGAAGAAGAAGGAGCTGGAAGCTCAGCGTGCGGCTGGTGGGAGCAGCGGCGGCGGTGATGGTGGAGGGAGAGGTCCTGATGGGGCAGGCGCGGGTCCCTCCATACATCCAGACCGAGCCGATCGAAGGGATGAAGGTTCGCGGTCGGATCGAAGGGATCGTCCTCAATCTGATGAGCGACGCGAGCGCGATCAGGGCTATCAACGAGGAGGAGGAGCCGGAGGAGGTCATGCGTCTTCGTCTCGTCAATACGAGGAGCGGAGGAGGTACGATGATCGGGAATACGGTCAGCGCAGGTATGAGGGAGGGCGGTATGGAGGCGACGATGGCTATCGCGGAGGTCATGATGGCAACAGAGGAGGAGGAGGAGGATACGGAGGACGAGGTCGAGGACGAAGTCGGACACGCTCGATCACACGCTCGCCATCACCTCGACGTCGACGTGACTCCCGTTCACCTTCTTTCTCCCCGAGCCGATTGGACCACCGCGATCGAGAGAGAGATGGGAGGAGATATCGCTCGCCCTCCATCTCTCGCTCGCGTACACCTTCTCCGAACGCGTATCGAGCGATGAAAGAGCGAGAACGCGGGATTGGATATGAGTCTCGCTCGAGAGGAGGAAGAGGGGGAGGCGAAGACTACTCGTACGAAGCACGCGGTAATGGCAAGGGACGCGAACGTCGAAGGGGCGCTTCTCCAGATTCCTCGTCTCGCACACCTCCATACCGACGTCGTGCCCCAGCATCGCCTCCACCGCGTCAACGGCGTCGCTCATTCTCGCCATCTCCATCTCGTTCACCAACTCCGACACCTCCCAAGGAAGCGGCAGTTCCTGAGAATGTTGCGAATTCGGAAGATCGAGTGAACAAGCTCCGCGAGCAGCTTTTGAAGGCGAAGGTGAGTTTGATTCTTTCTCTATTGCAAGCACCTTTCTTGTCACACCTCGAGACGCTGACCCCGGTTGTTGTACTCCTGCCTCGTTCCGTACACAGCAAGCTCGTGCGGCATAATCGAAGGGAGGATAATGAGGCGCCGAACGCAGGAATGGCCAAAGCCGAGTCTCCCATCTGACCCATGCTTCCCTCTCTACCATTCATGGAATAGCTGATGATCGTCGCATTTTTTCCTCTTTCCCCCTCCTTCCCAGAGCCATGACTCGCAACTCCCTCTTTCCGCCCTGTAATAGTCGTACTCTGGTCGGGAGGAGTGGCTGGAAGAGAGAGAAAAGAATTTGATCCCGAATGAAGTTACAGAGTTGAAGTATAAGGGTGTGTGTGTGTTGTGAAGAGGTCGAGATTGAGCAAGGCGAAGGAGAGAAAGCTGAGGAACGGGGAAGAAGTTGGACAGCATTGTTGGATGCAAGTGGGCAAGAAGAATGTAAAGGATTTGGAGAGGTTCAAAGAGAGTCTGAAGATGCACACTGAGAGAGTGTGGTAAAGATAGGTTTGTTGTGTTTGTGAGAGAGAGAGAGGACACTTGACGAGGAGACAGGTGAGACTTGAGGGTATTAAAGCTGACAAGCGCGGGCTGCCGAGCGAGAAGTTTGACGGTCGAAGAAAGGAAAGGACCGGAGAAGAAAAGTGAAGGAGTTCGCAAACGAGTGTAGAGGATGTTTGATCCGCGTCCCAGCCGAGAAGGACAGGTCGACGTCGGAAGGTGATCTTTGTTGAAACCGTGATTTGAAGAAGTAGAAGAAAAGGAAGGAACGGGGCCGGTTGCGCTTGTGTGGGTTCTTTTTTTGTCGCTGTTGGATTGGTAGAGTAAGCCGATAGGCAGGAAGGAGAAAAAAAGGAGCGTTGGGGATAGAAGACAAGTCGACCTGAAGATAAGTTTGGAAGACAGATGGGCGAACGCCAAGTAGGCGACTGCGAAGAGTGGCTTTGATCTTGATGCTGATGATAAAAGCTGAGCGAGGAAGAAACGAAAAGGGAAGCGTATCGGTTGTCGGCAAGGTCCGTTTATTCGAGCGACGACGAACGAAGAAGAGGCGACCCGGCGGGAAGTGGGTAGGAAGAACGAGCCGTCCCCCCCATTCTATTTCCGCCGAATCATCGCGACTTGACTAAGCCCACGCCGACTTCTTGTCCCCAGCCGCGCCAAAGCCCCACTACTGAAACTGTTGCTCCCATTGCTGCTCGAGGCCGTAAGCGTCGGAGACTTCGGATTGTTCGACGAGCTCCGGTTCCCGTCTTTTCTTCTGAGAAGTCGGTAACTGCTCGATGTATGCAGCGAGGGCGAACTCGGCTCCGAGCCCTTGTTCGACTCGTTCCGACGGAGCAGCCGGTATGTGTCCACAACTCCACGCGCCCATAGACTCGTCCCTTTACCCCCATTCGCCTCCGACCCAATCGTAGCATCATTATCCAAAAGATCCCAATCCTCATCCTCCTCGTCCAAGCCGCCGTTGCCATTCTTACGATCACCAAGGATGTCCTGGGTGAATCGGGTGATCAGCTTGCGCGGTGGGAGAGAGTTGTCGCCCGTCTCTGAGTAGGACGTGTCGAGAGTCGAGGACGTCGGACGGGATGATAAGTCTGCAGAAGAGTGAGAATCAGCCGTCTCCGCTTCGCGCTCTAATCTGTCGAGAGCAGCCACGGCAGCCCGAGCCGCCGAGTCGTCGTCGTCCTCGTCATTGTGTTCGAGAGTGACAGGTGCGCTGACAACTCTGGATTTGGCTGGTGATGTCGTCACAGATGGTGTCTGAGGCTGTGGTGTGCTCGTCGACCGAGGGGGCGTCTGCAACGCAGAGTCGATAGCGTTATCAATGTGATCCAGAGCTGCATCCCTCTCAGCATCGTCGTCATCCTCGTTGCTGTTAACGGAGAGGATCGAAGACCGGATCGATTCAGAGTCTCTTCGGCCCCGGAAGGAATACCCATCAAAGAGACTCTTGGCATCGCTATCTCCTCCAGCTGCTGTCCTTGCAGCTGCAGCGGCTGCGTTTGCTGCTAAGACTGCTTTCGCGCGTTCCTCCGCATCTTCTCCATCTTTGGCATCCTCTGCGATGCTGTCGCCGTCTGTTCCGTTTGTGACGGTGGGCGGCATGTCGAGGAAGGCCTCGTCGAAGTTCTGGGTGTCCATCTCGTCGAGGGGGTCGATGGGCGGGATGTATGGCGGGATGTATCGCTTATCGCAGACGTGTGCCCATTCGATCATAGAGAAGTACGGATGCCGTTTGATCCGAGCACTCTTCATTCTCAAGGCTGGATTCCGTTGGAGGAGGCCGCGGAGGATGGACTTGGTGTCCTGGTCGAGGACGCGGTCTTCAGGGAAGATGAGCTCGTCGTGGAGGACGCGAACGTACATGTCTGCGTGTGTATCGGCCCAGAAAGGGGTGATGCCTGTGAGCATTTCGTACAGCATGGTTCCGAAGGACCACCAGTCGACCTCGTAGGAGTATGGTGCGCCCTGGATGACTTCCGGAGCGAGATACTCGGCCGTTCCGCAGAAGGTGGTTGTGACGTCGCGCTCTTCTGCGTACTTGCTCAGACGTGATTTTGAAGTGTCTGAGCTGGAGTGTGCTTCGCGAGGGAATTCCTTGCTGAGACCGAAGTCGGAGAGGACGATGTGACCGTCTGCGCCGATAAGGACGTTCTCGGGTTTGAGGTCTCGATAGATGACGCCTGCTCGGTGGAGGCCTTCTACGCCCTCCACGATTTCGGCAGCGTAGAAGCGCGCGCGGTCGCGACCGAGACGTCCCCATCGCGATAGCTGGGTAGCGAGATCTCCACCGGGGTGGAAGTCCATGACGAGGTAAAGGTTGTACTTGTCCTGTAAATGCGGATGTGTAAGGTGAGTGAGCTTTCACGTGAGGAGAGGCTGGCGGAAGGGGCCAAAGCGTAGGTAGAATAAGAAGATTGGGGAAGGAAGGAAATGATGAGACTTACATGAAAACTCCACCACAAGCGGACGACGAATGGATCGTTGACCTCTCTTGCCATGCGCTTGAGGACGGCTTGTTCTGTGAGGGTGTGTTGTAGCTCCTGATGAGCGAGGACGTGTCTCTTGTGGATGGACTTCATAGCAAAGAGCCTGTTGGACTCGTGATGTCTGACAAGGAGGACTTTTCCTGCGCAACCTTTTCCGAGGACGCGAATCATCTCGAAGTCGTCGACGGTTGCCTTCTTCTTGGGCGATGTGCGTGACTTCTTCTTTGCGACGACATCGTCATCGCCGGCTGTCCTTCGCTCGTCGTCGATGGACTCTGTGCTGGTGTCGACCATGGTTGACTCTGTGGGGTCGGTTGGGGTCGTTGGATCTGCGACTGCTGTGTCCACTGCGGCTGTCGGTGGTGAAGCTGTGATTTCTGCTGGCATGACTGCGACCTTGCTCTTCCTTCCTGCGTGAGTGAGTGAGGTGGGTTCTTGATAAGGGCGACGAATATCGAGCTGGCTAGGTGCGGACTCGGACTCAGCGGCGGGCGGAAACAAAATTCAAAAAGTCGCGCTGGAGGTTGGCTGTGATAGTCGAATGACCGGACCAAGAGGAGCAGCAGAATCTCGAAGCAGCGCCAGAAGATATGAGGCAGAGACCAGAGGAGAGGCAGGCGCGCAGATCCAAGGGACGATGGCGGCAAGGCGAGTTGCTTCGAGGATGTCTTTGTGAGGCGAGTGAGTTGAAGATGAGTGAGTGAGTGAGTGAAGCCCCAAAACCAAAGGCAGGCGAGCTCCAATTCCCCTCAGTTGGATGACCCCAGACAAGGTGAGACTCCTTCTATCGGCCGAGAAGATTAGCACCGTTCTGGCACCGCTCCCTCACTTATCCACTCACTCACTGACAGGGTATCGCGCATCCCTCAACAACAACAGTCAGTATGTTCCGCTGATCATAGTCTGCTGATTTCTCTTTGACACGAACAGATGAGAGGCGTGTCCAGAAAGAAACTGAGCGAGGGCTTACTCTGTGTCGAGCTGAACGATCTCTCCCCTTCTCCCCAAGCTTTCCCCCCCCTTCCAGCTTCCATTCAACTACTTCCAGTTTCCACACATCCAACGATCGCTCTCATCCAGTCCTGCTTAGCTTCGCTACAGCATCTCAGACTCAAGCCTCAAAAGGGAAGACCCCTCCTCCCCAACACGGTCATGGACTTGGACAGCAGCGATAAAGTACCTCCTCCACTCAAGAATCTCTCCTGACACTCGCCATCCCACGATCTGACTCAACGCTTCCGTGTCATCGTCAGCGCCTGGCTCAAAGATACGAGGGACGAGAGCGTAGGAATCGGAACAGATTGCGCCTGCGAGTTGAGGTTCTGGGAACGCGATCCTCGACCACTCCCGATCTCCGCCCCAGTTTCACTGAGCATGATTTCGGTAGCTTCGGGACCATGCATTGTACCACAATCCAAAGACCATTGCCCGCACCTTATCATAATGAGGCTGATATTCTGATCAAGCAGCGAGCAGCATCAAGGTCAGGAAGCAGGCAGGAAAAGGCTGTGCGACTTTGCATGGCTAGAACTGTCACAATCACAGCTTTCCCCGTTCTTGTCCCACTCAGACGCCGTTCAGATACCGTTCTGGACACCGCCTCCGCCTCCGCCAAATTGTTTGGAGAGATCAACACCATAAAAAGTCGGGTGGGCTCCTTTCAGCTCAACGGCCACAGTGCAACCCCACTCGCGCTTCTACACATTCACTTGCCGCTGACCATCTCTTACAGAGGAATCACTCCCAGCCATGGCATCGCGACCTCCTCTTCCCCCGCTGCCACCCCAGCATCGCCAACAACAACACCATCCATCAGCATCTGCTGCACCGGTCATCCCACCCCGTCCACCTCTCCCACCCTTACCACCCGCAGCAGATCCAAGAAGACCACCAGGAGCAGCAGCAGCACCAGGAGGACCACCCCCTCCACCACTACCCAGCAACTTCAATATGCCAGTTCCATCAATATCAGCACCTTCCATCTACGGCAATCCAGCACCACCCGCGCCCGCACCATACCAGCCCAGATACCCCACGCCAGACTTGCGCAATTTCTCTCCAACAAGACAATCCCCACTTCCACCGCCCCCAACAGGAGCCGTAGCAGCTGCAGCAGCAGCAAGTCCAGCACCTGCCTATCCTTCCACCTTCATCGCAGCTCCCACTCCACAACACCCGCGCCGCATCTCCACCGGATCCTTCACCTCTCTAGATGGCTCTACCACCTCCACTTCGACTACCAACACCCTCAACGCCGCACTTTCGCAACCCTTGCCAGATCCAAAGACACTGGCTACCTCGCGCGAGAAGGCTCTCGCTTTGGGAGATCCTAACCGACTCATCCAGTGGGCGAGTGACATCGTCAAGTACGTCGAGCGGAAGAGTACCCTCACTGCCAACAGCGGGACGGCGGCAGAGGCGGACCTCACCATTAAGGATGCGCAGCTGGTAGCTTGGATCGACGAGGCTATCAACATCGTGAGCATCTCTCTACTATTAATACCGCTACGCTACGGAGACTGACGGCCTTCCGGCTCTCTCCCTGCGCTCGATTCCTCTTTCCACTTCCAGATCAACAGCCACGCCACGAAGCAACCGAAACCCGTCCCGCGAGCCCTCTACCTCCGAGGAGACCTCCTCGCATCTGGATCCTTCCCCTCCTACCACCCGCGCGACCTCCGCTCCGCATTCAGCGACTTCGAAATGGCAGCTCGCATGGGATATCCTCCTGCTTACTTCCGCTGTGCACGCGACTATGAGGTGCTCGGGGATGTCTCGCGCGCAAAGGAGGTTTATGAGAAGGGTATGGGCAAAGGAGATGTTTGCTGTACTTACGTAAGTAGTCAATTTTCTCGTTGAGGCAGGTCCTGCGGTTAATTATACTAACCAAAGTATTTACACCTCACAGAGACTTGGCATGGCTAATCTGCTCGGACAGCTCGGGTGCATGCAGAACCTTCCATATGCGGCACAGCTACTCAGAGAGGCAGCTGATCGCGCCGATCTGGAAACGCCGCAGCCTGCATACATCTACGGTATCATGCTCGCAGGTAAGTCGATTTCACCCCTAGATATGCATAAAGGTTTGTGCTCACAACTTTCTTGTTCCGTTCGTTTTATTTAGGGGAATTCGCTCAGGTTGCCGTTCCGCCCAATCTCCTCATGCCGGCACTCGTTACCGACCCAAATCGGGCCAACATGACGCCCCAACAACAGGCCCACTTTGATGCCGAATCGTTCCGATACATCTCTCGTGCAGCTTTCCTCCACTTCGCTCCGGCTCAGCTCAAGTGCGGCTGGGCATTCGAGCACGCTCAATTGGGTTGCGCCTTTGACCCTCTGCTCAGCGTGCAGTACTACATCCTTGCCTCTCAGGGTGGCGAGCTTGAGGCTGATCTCAGCCTGAGCAAGTGGTTCTTGTGTGGTGCGGAAGGTTTCTTTCCCAAGAAGGAGGACCTGGCTTTCGTCTTTGCTGATAAGGCCGCACGCAAAGGGCTGGCCAGTGCTGAGTTCGCACTCGGATACTACTACGAAGTCGGCGTCGGGACGGAGAAGAATCTCGACAGCGCCAAGAAGTGGTACCGCAAGGCGGCCACACACGGTAATTCGGACGCGCAGGAGCGACTGGATGATCTCGCGAAACCACAGCCTCACGAATTGAATCGGAATGATCACCAGGCGCATATCGACGCCAAACTGGTTCGGAAGCGTACCCAGGCGCAGATCAAGTCGGACAACGCCGGTCGGTCAAATGGTCCCTCTGGAGCCTCGCACCCGTCAAACGGTGGCGGTCAACACAAGCAAGCTGTTGACGTCTCACGTCGTCAGACGATGAAGATGGTCGATGCGTACACTTCCATCGGTCGACCCGGTCCTGGTTTGCCGGCACCTTGGTCGGAGGCGACTGCATCTCCGACCAGTAGCAATGGAAATCGACGACAGGGCCGACAAGAAGCATCCATGCCGAACATGCACGTTCCGAATACCCTTCATCGCCCTCTGTCTGCTTCTGCTTCCTCGGTGAACTCGTCCGTCAGTCAGGGCCAACACGGAGCAGGCTACAGCTTGAGCGAGTCGTATCAGCACCAACATCCGGCTGCTCCTGGTCCATCCCAAGCTGGCCATGGGATTGTCTCGAGCGGTAGTGCGAGCTCGGGACTGATGGGGACGAGTCCCGGTCGGAAGGTGTTGGCTAAGCCTTCGCCTGCGATCCCTGTGCATGCCACTACTGCGGCTGCTCGACCTGGACTTCAACCATCGGCGTTCCCTCAGCAGCCGGCCCAGGGACAGGGGCAGGGGCAGGGGCAGGGACAGCGGCCTACTCAGGCGCAATACCCTGGAGGAGCTGGAGCTGGAGGGAGGACGAAAGTCAAGCAACAGCAACAGCAGAGTGCGACTGGTCCCGGCGGTGAGCCTGTTTATACCACGTTCGCGGAGATGGGCTTTGCGCCTAAGCCGAGCGGGGGCGAGAAGGACTGTGTGATCATGTGAGGCGTGGGAGGGGAGCGGGTGGTAGCGTTGGAGAGTCTGGATCATCATATACGTTGTTTCTAATCAAGTCGGATCGTTGGCCATCGCCTTGGATAGTTGGAAAGTCCTTGATGATGGCTCATATTAATGATGCTCGCGCCCTGAGTGTGAGCTCCGGCGCGTTGGTCTCTTTGTACATATCCCGTTCTTTTTTCCCACGGACATTATTCAAAGAATCCAATGATTGTTTATCTCAGGACGAGAGTCAGACGGAAAGAAGGAGATCTGGAGATCTAGGATGCGCTTGACGAATGAATGGGACAGGCGGGCGTGGTTGGGGAGGAGCCGTCATGTGTATGGCTGTGGTTGAGAATGCTCGAAGGACCATCAACGACTCTGAGAAGCATGCTATCACAAGCATGGAAAGCAACACGAAAACGTTGTGCATTCTTGGTGCTCACAGAGCTAAAGAATGAAGAATGGCTGAGCACAGCTCTGCAGGTAAACACGGCGTGGAGATGAAAGGAAAGAAACGAACGGGTGGTGGGCGGTGGGTGGTTGCAGCTAGGCATCAGAACATGGTGATAGGTGGTGGCAGCCAGGCATCGAAAATGGCTGTAAGTGGTAGCAGCCAGGCCGACGTTTCAAGTGGCCAGGTTAGCAAGATGATGTGGACTGCCGGAGTTCGGATCTTGATCAGCCTCACTGAGGCGGGTCGGGGAAGCTGACGTCGTCGAACCGGGAAACTCCAGTGAGGTCGGTAAGGATTGTCGGGCACCTCACACGACACATGGACGCGATCGTGGGATTGATGCCGTCGGGATGGTCGGGAGGGGCGAGCCAGTCGTAACGCTAATACAGATATATGGAAGTCTAGATCAGCACATCAAGCATCAAGCATCAACCGGAACACAACTTCTTGACTTCTTCCGTCGTGGACGTACCCAATGGCAACCAGGCTGAAGCTGAGCCGGCAGCTGGTCACACTGAGACCTGTTCAAAATCCCACCGTAACGGCGTCCCCATCCATCGGGAGGGCTGTTCCATTGCGCAGGGCAAGTGTTGAGCTCGCCTACTCCGCCTGCGATGAAAGGGAGTACGAACAGGTCGGCAAAGATTCAGCAACATTGTTCTCAAGCGCAGTCGTATGGATCTCAACACTCACCGCCAGGGGTCTGAATGTCGATCTGTTTAGGTCCCAGTATTGATCGCTTGGAAGACAAGCGTCTTGCCAGGAAGTTCAGTGAACTGGATCGAGTAGCATGCACCGATGTAGTTGTCGAGACCCAGCGGGGCCGGGCGAGCACCAACGGCGTAGGCGAGCTTAGGATTGGTGGCCGAAACGAAGGGCTGGTGATTGTTGCACTGCGAATACAAACACGTTAGAATGAATGTTCCTGGCTCCCGAATGTGTCGATCCTGAAGTGGACTCACAGCAAAGGCAGTGCCACCTTGAAATCCACTTGTTACGTTCGGGTCCTCCAGTAGGGTCACACCATCCTTGGCACAAGAATGGGCCGTTCCATTGACGCTCTTGTAACCGGACCACGCTCCTGCAACTTTGCAGCAGTCCCAGTATTGCGTTGCCATACCACCGGCTGGCTCACATTGCGTCTGACGAGCCGCCAGCACATTTACTCCGAAAGCCTTTCGGCTGCTGCGAGTCGTTCCCAAAGTACGTTGGCCGCCGTGGGACCCTACTTTATGAGAGTGATGGTCGTACCCTAGGGCTTGCTTTGGCTGGGCCCGTTCCGCGGTGATGGTCATGGTCGCTTTCAGCAATGCCAAGTTGATCGTTGCGCGCCGAAGGAACGTGTTCAGCAGCTGAGCTGATGAAAGCGAGGCTCACGAACAGGAAGATCAGGACCTGGACCGGAAGTCGCATCGCGTACTCGTTGAGGACCTGAGGAGTGAGAGAAGAGGGAGGAAGTGTAAGGATGAGGAAGGGTAGGGAAAGGTCAGGGAGAAAGAGGATGAGGAAAGGACAACGTCAGCTTCTTCATTCCTTTCAGAGCGTCGGCTTTTATGCTTTGTAGGCTTCCGTTCTCTCGCTCTCGTTGAGCATAAGGTCAGTCCCCTGGAAAATGTTGACAGAGCGGCGAAAGTGCGGTGGTGCTGGAGATGTCTACTCCCCTGTGCTACCTCTCCCGGGTGACCATCGGCTGCTACGAAGCTACCATGGTGTTCTGCTCCCGGGTGACTTCATCGTCAGCTCGCTCCGAAGACCCCCTGTGCTGATTCTGCCGGGTGACCAACAGCTCTCTCCGAAGCATCAGAGCCTTCCTCCGATACTAAAGGTTCTCCGAAGAAGAATGATTCCCATCTCATCGCATTGCTAAGCTTCCGCTTGGGTTATGGGGGTCCAACGGGATCTGGCAACAGGAGTGTATTGATCGCGGAGCTCATGTGCAAAACATCTCAGTCGATACCTTCTCCGTGTTCTCATCTCGCATGGCCCACCCAGACACCAACTGAAAACAAATGTGACCCCCAAACTATGACATGTACCGCGTTGTTATGATACATATATCACACAATGGTTCAAGAGCACGCTTTGGTGCGCTGCACAAGAGTAGTGCAGGTCAGTCGGTAAGACTGTGCTCGCATGATGTTTGACAACACATAAATACATGATGTGAAACTGTGCCTTTACGTAATCAACGGGATGTAGAAACGTATATACCGTGGGAAAAAGCGTAAAGGTGAAACACAAACAAACAAACACCCATTCTGGCGACGATCAATTGCTGTTCAGATCGAGTGAGTGAGCTGGTTCTATCAGAATAGGTATAGAAATGAGCAGCGCGTAGCGCATCGTGCATTCGTGATCGTGAAAGACGTAGAAGTTATCGTAGAAACGTGACAATGCGGGAAAATTAAGGAGAGGATAAGAAACCGGAAAAGCAGTTGAACTGAATTTCTTCACGTGCGGGTGGTATTTGATCCGAGATGGATTGGGCGCTCCGCTCAAGGACGAATGGCAACAGAAAAGCCAGTGAGCTTCCGGCTGGGGTAGTCAGGTGCAAAGTTGAGGCCAACCAGGCGAGCGTTGTCCCTGTGGAAGCTGGTCCAGTCATAGACGTACGGAGCGCTGTCGTCGGCCGCCTTACCGACAAATTCGAGTTGGTAGGAGGTCACCGTCCCGTTGTTGTCAGTCTGCTCGGTAGCGGAGAACCATTGATCGATCAGGGTCGTGTCGTCGTACATCTCGCAGGGGTAGTTCAACAACGAAACTGTGGAGGAGCTCCCGAGGGCGGCAACGGTCACACAGTTGTCAGGATTCCCATTAGTGCGGACGAGGCCATAGTAGGTAGTGGATCCGTCGGAGTTGGTGATGCTGGTGCTGGGCATGACAGTTGAGCTGCACTCGGTGAATTGGAACTGGGGCACAGTGGAGCTTGGAATGCCGCCGACGCTCTGCAATAGAGACGAGATAAATTGAGGAGAAAAGAAGGTGAGCACTGATGTAAGTGAAGAGGAGAATCACAGGACTTGAAGATTAGGGCGAATAACTCACAGTAGATAGCTCTTTACGGTACAAGCTGTCTTGAGCGCCCATGAATGAGGCCACACGAGACCTCCCAGAGGGTCCAGTAGATACGAAGTTGCCAATGACAAGGGGATCCTTGCAAATGATTTCCGTATTACGGACCGCGAGAGGGGCAGCTTCGACAAGGGCGAAGGCGAAGGTGGAGGCGAGAGCGATGAAGGGCACGGCAAGCATGGCTGAAGTACGGTTAGAAAAGTTGAGCTGGGGAGCGAATAAGAGGCTGAGAGAAGAAAAAGAAGTGTTCTTGAGGTTGAATGGATGAAACAGATGGAGAGTGAAGAGAAATCACTCTCACATATCACAGAGATGTGCCTCCTTTTATGACCTTTCTCCAAGCTTGCTCTCTCCGAACAACAGTTTTAAGAGCCATCCAGCATCCACAGCTTCAATTGCCGAAAGCAGTGCCAGTCTCGTCATCTCGCCTGGAAGTCGTGAAGGGCACAGCCGCTCCTCATTTGGGGACATGAGGCGCTGCTCTCTTTGAAAGCTTGATGAAATGAGTCGCGTGGTTCACGGACCTCGTCTTTGCTCACTGGCTTTGACCTCTTCTGATGCGGATATCCTTGTACGCGGCCATTGCGCGGGGACTTCATCATTTGCCTTTCTCGCTTCAAGCTCCTTGCTACTGGGACTTCCGTCTCGTTTGACACAGAGCGGCGCAATGAGTTTATGTACGCCCCATGGTTGCCCACGTTAATGTTCCCATCTCGTTGACTTGTGGATGCAACTCTCCGTGAATTCGTGATTCGTCAGCCCTTCACTGAGCACTGCTGTCCATGTTATCAATGTACTGGTATCGGCCGTCTTGTACAGGTTGAGAAAAGGGAAAAGGGAGCGAGGTTCAATATGAGTGACATTGTCAGATGATGTGGAGGACCTGATCGATCATCGTGCGCCTCGTACCTAAGCTGGGCAGCGAGCCTTACCCTATCTTTGTCCTCATTCAATCCAGAAAGGTGTCAGTCTGCGGCACCAGCGATTGCAAGTCAGCACATACATAGGTGTCTGCTCTCTCTCGAGGTGTAAGTCGTGGTAGCATGAGTCACGCGGCGTAACAAGCTGGGATGCGTCGGATGAGGTCAACAACGATGAACGATGAACGATGAACGATGGATGGACGATGAAACGATGAACGATAGAACGATGGACACGGCCATCTATGTATTTTCTTGCCCAATTTCCGATGAATTGCTATCCGCGGACCTCATTCTTAGTGCCGAGTACAAGCCATATACACGAATAAGCTAATTTCTCACGGTCATTCACCTGGTCGCAGATTGCAGCACGTATCTTTCCATAGATCTACACGCTGCACAAGTACACCTGACAGACATACCACCAGAGCACCGCAGCACCACGAACATCTCCTTCGCTTGGACACAGGCTATTTTCCCCTCATCTGCTGCGAATGTCAGGACTCAGGACGTCAGTACTGCTTGTGTCTGCAATCTTGAGGTTTTGACCTTGACTGTCAAGAATAAGGCCGGAAAAAGGAGAAGGAATAAGGAAAGTGAGTGGGATTTAAAGGATAAGTATGTTCAGCTGTTCGGCGTGGCGAAGATGACAGTTCGTTTAGCAGGGCTAGACACTATTGAGGGTTGGCGCTGTCCTTGAGAAAGAACGAGTTATAGCCTGAAGGTGACACACTCGAGCATGCTTGGTCTGGTGATGGATCCCTGGATATATTGACTCGTGTGGCGAGAGAGGCGAGGTGAAGGAAATTAAGTGACCATTCGGGAATGAGTAATGAGCGTGGAGGTCGATCAGTAATGATCGATAGGTGAACAAAAATGGAACGTCAGAAATGTGAAGGATAAAAAGAGAGGGAAGCAAGGAAGCGAGGGGGGAAAGAAGCAACCTGAGGGAAGGGCACCATTCCGGACCCGACAGCATTGCCCAGATCCCATATTCCAGATTGTGACCTCTGGTATCTATTGATTCTCGCGACTCAGACAAAAGCCTGCGGAGATGCGCTGAATCTAAAAAGCAGCCGTGCTGCAATTGACGCCGACATACAGACCAAAGTAGGGACCTATCCCGAAAGGACGGAGATGGACATCAGAAACCGAAGCCCGGCCCTTTTCCTGCCTAAGATGATCTCGCTCAACCCTTACCGCCCCGGAAGAACTCACCAATGTGGTCGAGCACAGTCGTGTTCATTGCCAGGCTATCGGCGCAATTCTTGTTCTCTTGGCCTGGACACAACACAGCAGGCGACGCCGACTTGGAGTGTGCCTCAGGAATCCATATCTCGTTCGATCTACGTGTGAATCAGAGACCGAGGTGTTAGCTTTCAATATCCGGATTCCGCCTGATAGCAAAAACTGTTGAGGCAGAGGCTGCCATGACTACGTACGAATGTTGGTAGCCGAACATCTGTGAGAATCAAAAAGAAGAAAAGCCGCAGCGGCACATATCAGCTGATGGCCCTTCTTTCTCGACACGTCTAGTGCGCACCATTGGAAAGAGATGAGGGAACATATCTGCGTGATTTGTCACCCGCTGGAGGAGGGGAAGAAAGAGCAGAAATACGAGTCAGTCGATGATGGAATGTGAGCGATAAAGTTCTCTCGAAAGAACATTTCCGCCAACTCACATGGTAGATAAAGTTCTCTGCAGGTGTCTGGACAAGGTGGTCCAGAAGCGTGGCAAAGACCGGATTGCCTACCCTCAGTTGGCCTGTGACGCTGACCTCGACCTGAACGCTTGTGGGTGCCACATTACGCAGTGCGATGCCGTCCAGTACAGCGATGGTCGCTCCCAGCGAATGACCCGCCACGAAGACACGAACTGCATCAGGGTGAGCCTCGAGTAGAGCTTGGACTTGTGTCTTGACATCGGCGTACGTCTTTGACCATGCACTTTGGAATCCCATGTTCACGATCGCGTGTTCGGTAAGCTCAGTTCCTGACGAGGTTGAAGGCAGGCTTTTCGACAGTGGGCCGACCGGGATTTGGGCTGAGGCTGATCGAGAAGAGTCGGGAAGGCGTGAGAATGTCTTCACTGCCTCAGCGTTGAGCTTTCGAGGCAGGAAATCGGCCGAGTAGAGGTAGGTCGTGAGATGATAGAAGCTGAGGAAAGGAGCCACAGCGTCCCAGTTCGAAATCAATCAGTTGTCAGCCTTCTTTTGGGAGCGACCTTCAGGGAGATATCGAAGAACTTACTTGCTTCCTTGTCTAGCAACGACAATCTCTTTAGACGTGGGATTCCATCCCACAAAAAAGCTCTGCTCTACCGATCCATCGCCGCCGCTGTAGCTGAGGACAAAGTCTGGGTTGGCCTCGCAGTAGAATCCGCATGTCCATTTGCCAGCCGCGACTGAAGGGCAGTAAGCTGCCCCTGAGTACATGATCGTCTTGTTCATGATGGTCTCTTTGATATCAGCTGCGAGCGGGACGGGTTGGTCGTTGCTGGTGAGAGGGTATGCGGAGTCGGTCGTGGCTGGGATCGGGTCTGGATTCGAAGAACCGGAGAGCCATTGGCCGAGAGAAGGAAGGACGCCAGGGATGTCCAGATCTTGTTTGCCGTGAATCGGCGCGGCGAACGCGGGTGTTGATACAACTGCCAACAACAGCAAAAGCGAGCACACAGCAATCGAAACACGAAGGCGAGTATCCATGCTGGCTGCGGCCTGTAAAAGAAAGGAGATGCGACGAATGGAGAGAGAAGCAAGAGGGAGAGATTTGAAAGGGGAAAATTCAGCGGTGAGTCACAAACGGACTAAAAGTGAAGGCCACTATGAAGATATGGGAAGGAGGAGGGCATATCTCTGACCTTCAGAGATCGTGGTGCAGAGTCGGACTTCAGACGAAGCACTTGAACATCGTATCCAGGTAAGGTGCAGCCATTATGAAGCGTGCAATCACTTTCAAGCGTCCAAAGCAAGCAGGATATGAGGGAGAGGGCCGAAAGCAACGATCTGGTGACTACTGACTTGTCTGTGCAGAGCGAAGTGATAATGCGCCTGCTGCGGAGAGTTGTCAAGGAGGACCAGCGATCGGTAATGAGTAAGTAGTCTGGGACTGCGTCAGAGAACAAACTTCGTCGTAAAGTGCTAAGCCATTACTCATATAGGAAGATCAAGGTGCACTTCTAGCCAGTACATTCGTGCCTTGCCGCCTAGAGCGACGTGTAAGGGAAAGGGTAGAGAGTTCGAGAGGTAGCTGGTGTCGGTGAGATGTGAGAATGCTTAGCTAGGATAGTGGTAAGGTCTCAAGCTGGGACACGATCTTAGACGGGATACAGACAGGAAGACTATATACTACTCACGCCTCACGCCTCGACAGAATCAAACTAATCGAATTTGTCTGAGGCGGTGCCTATATGTACATATACGCACTTGATGATTAATGATTGATCATGGGATACATGAGCGTAGCCGTTCCGGAACAACCCTCGACCAAACGTTCCAGGTTTGTAATCGTTCTAAATTATTGTCAACAGACAGCGAATCAGCGACAGGGCCCACGTTTTAGATCGAGAACTGAGATACTGAGAGCTGCGAGCTGCACTTCGTCTATCCCTGGAACGAGGCGCGTGAGCCCTGTGTTCCCAGATATCATAGATCACACATGGTGCATGCCTACAGTATAAGTGGAAAGCTCAAGGAGTCAACATTATATATCGTATACATCTATATTTGTCTACACCTTATCTACATCACAGTCGCATAGCCTGCAGTAATTAATAGAAATCCTAAAATGGAAAGTAACGTACGTTTCTGTTGTTCATATCCGTGGCAGAAGAAGGCAGGTCATAGCATGAGAAAGGTCTGTGAAGATGCACCGAGTCTAGGAAGTGGGCGTGCTGCAATCCCCGACAGTGATACCGAAATAAGGACCTTCGCCAGGAAAGAATGAAGATGAGCATCAGCAACTGGAACCCGCAGTCTGATCTGCTCCAACTCAACCTCGACAGAACTCACCTTCATGGTCGATCCAGTTCGCGATACCTGAAAGACTATCGGCGCAGTTCGTGTTCTCCTGACCCGGACAGAGTACGGCGGATGAAGTCGACACGTCGTGTTCGCGAGGAATCCATACCTCGTTTGATCTGTGTAGGAACCAGAGAAAGATGTGTGAGCGTCACTTAGGCAGGTTCCGCATGACAGGAAGGAT
>RDSH01000334.1:0-17860 GCA_009428295.1 Tilletia walkeri
CTAACCCTAACCCTAACCCTAACCCTAACCCTAACCCTAACCCTAACCCTAACCCCTAACCCTAACCCTAACCCTAAGATGCCACGGACATTTACTACCTTGCCGTTCTCCTGCATCCGAACCTACGGAAACCTTTCATGCGACAGCAAAACTGGGAGCCGGAGTGGATGGAGAAGGCGGAGACGGTCCTCCGTCAGGTATACGAGACACACTACCACACCGAGCCGGAGGAGCTGGAGTCTCAACCTCAAAGCACAGGTCAGTCTGCGCCAGCGGAGGAGTCCTATATGCAACAGCAGATGCGACTTCTGGCCGAACGTCAAGCAGCGCAGCCACTTAATGACCCCATCAAAGATTGGTGCGATGGCGAGCCAGAAGATTCCTCCGAGTTGCGCGACTGAGAGCAACACTGAACACTCATCTTTTCCCCCGAATATTTTCTCTATATTCTCAGGACACGTACCCACAGACAAGAAGGGGAAGCTTATAGACGCGTTATCATGGTGGTGGGAGCAGTCGCAGCGTGGAAACGATATGACCGGACTGGCAGCTTTGGCCCTCGACGTTTTCTCCGCGCCATCAACCTCCGTCAATGTTGAACGCCTATTTTCTCAGGCCGGACATCACGTCACCCCACTCCGTCACCGCATGAAGGCTATCAAAGTCGGACAGCTTGTGACCGTTGGCGCGTGGTTCAGAGACAACTGGGTGCCCGCCAACCTACTGAGCCAGTATCTTCATCAACAGAAACAGAACAAGTTGAAGGAGAAGGCGCGCAAGCGTAGCGCGGAAGAGGGATTGGGCGACGAAAGCACCTCGAAGCGCGCCCGAACGTCCAACAGCGGCGTCATTTCCACAGTTGCGAATGCATGACCCCGACTCTTTTAACTGTTAGCTTGGTACCTCGCCGCAGCCAGCAGCGATTCTCCCTGCCTTTCTGAAGCGCAATATCGAAAAAAAGTTTCCCTTCTACTGAACCCTGAGCCGGATGTTCGGAGCTCCGGCGGAGGCGTGGCGGAGAGAGTCGGACGGAGTTATTTCTGCCAGCTGGGTCTCGGTGCCACCGCCGGAGGGAGTTTTTTCCCCCTTAGAACCACCTCAACTGAGCCGGAGAAAGTTTTTGATTCGACTGACTGCAACGGTTCAGCGCCGGAGGGAGTTTATTTTCTGATTACAGCTAGCGGAAGTAGCCGGAGGGAAGCTTTCCTCCGAGAATGGCAAGCCGGATGAGCCGGAGGTGAAAAACCTCCGACGGAGCTCCGGTTAACATCCTTAGCAACATCGCGGGACCCTCCTCTGCAGTCCCAGGATCACATAGATATGGGTCCAAATCGACCATCTCTCATATCTAGCCTTCATCCATGAAGGTTCTCCCGAGCTATGAATAGCTCAATTGATGGCTAAAACCCGTCTATCATCGTGTCTTCGAGGCTCAAATGAGCCTCTGAGACCCCGCGAGTGGGGTCTCTCACCCATGAAGCTCGGTCATGGAGTCTTAGCAATAGATGAAACCCCAAATGAGACTCTTCATCACGTGATCCCTGGAATCTCCCGGAAGCCGGCGGAATTCCGGGGAAGTGAGCTAGTTCGGCCACAGATTCCGCATTCCGCACTTTTCGGCGTGGAATGTCAATGAAGATTCCGCATTCCGCATCAGAAATTCCGGCTACCGGGCGAATAGCCAGAAATTCTAAAATTACTATGATTTCAATTTCGGCTCCGGGAAACCCCGGAATTCGCTACGGAATCCGGCTAAATTCCGGGAACCCGATTCCGGGGCGAGCTCCGTGCTCATCCTTACTAGTTACTAGCCCTCCCATATAGTTTCTCTATGCGTGCCTCAGAATGAATGAACAACTAATACATCTGTCGACAAACACAACACACACAAGCCACAGTCAAGGTGCGCAGGAGCATCTTTCAGACCGAACGCGGCCTATGAAACAGCTCACGGCGCGTGCAAGCAAAACGGCGCGTCGTGACTTGTGTCGTATATACTCTCGCTGTGTAGTCTTTCATTTGCCCTTTGAGCTATGATCATTCAACTGAGACGTGAACTAGTGACTACCGATCCATAGAGAGAAGACCGAATGCTTCATCGGCGCGTCAAGCATGATGCTGGCTGACGGAAAAATCACGTAATTTGGACATGTTTTCGACTGGAAAATCACGTGGCAGAACCGACCTACTATAGTAGAATATGAGGTACTATAGCACCTCCTATATGAGATATGAGTATGAGATTGACATTTTGACCAATCTGCTATAGCAGATATGAGTATGAGATTGACCTCAAACCACCTACTATAGTAGGTATGGCAATCACTTAATTCCAAAGCCACCCCTTGAGAATGTCTCGATTGAGTTTGTCACGCTTTCCCTTCCCTTTGCATGGCAAACCTGCTTCAGACGACCTTGGGACGTCTGTGACTATCCTCTTCTCAAGAAATGCTCTATGAAGGTTCGCAACGCTCGCAATCGGTAGATCTTAGAATTCGCGGATCGGCACAATGCTGTCACGGACCTGACGCTCATGGACAACGAAGACTTGATGGCACTGGTGAAACGAAAAAGGTTCTTGAAAATCCTTCAGGTACTGCGCTCTGGTGCCCAGACGATCAGTGACCTCCTGAACCGCCAGGCGAAGCCCGTCCACGTGACACATCCGAATCGATCGCGCCTATCAGGACTCTGAAGACGCATATCCCTTTCCCGGGCAGAGACCTCGCCCTTCCATCAAATGCGTGGATGTGCAGCGGGAGCACCCGAATCTTAACGCCTTCCTTGAACGAGACTTGAAATTACTCGTGGCGAACAAGCGACTCCCCAACCTAACAGAGCTACTGCTCGATATTACACCACCTCGTTCTAGGCATGCCATTCCTCAAGCCTGCGAAAGCTCAGAACAAAGCGCGCAAAGGCTCTCAAAGCTGCTCACAGCTCTCTCGGTATGCGCTTCACCGAAGCTCCGTGCATTGAGGGTACAGTATGACGCTGCTTTCACGGTTCACCTTGCCGAGCGACGACGCGCTCTCGGCGCTCCTCGACAGAGTTCCATCAGCACTCGAAAACATCACCTGGCGGATGGCACGCACCTCGGATCAATGAGACGCGGTACTACCGCATCTTGAGGACAGGTCCGAGTGTCCGACTTCAACCAGTTCAAGCGCATCCAAATTAAGGATGTCGTCCGGAACTCCGGCGGAACTCCTCTCCCTTCCGGCACTCTCCGCAAGATCTCCGCATTCATTTTTGGAATCCAAATCTCCCTCCCCCTGTTTCCGCGGTATTGACGGAGATAACGACGGAACTCCGCTGGCAAAGAAGACGAACAGCGAAACGAAAATCTCCCTCCCCTATTTCCGGCAGACTTCCGACGGAACTCCGCACCTCCGCTACATAGTGTCTCATCTCCCCTGACCTCAACGCTCTATACCGGCTCGGGGCAGTCTCAAACCGCCAATGAGGTCGCTGAAGGCCTCCATCGACCTCCCAACAATGACAGCTGAGCTTATATAAGGCTCAGGGAGGAGTAGGAGGCGCTAGCGAGCAATTTGGTGTCCGAACCAGGACCCGGTGCGGATCCGGACTCATCCGGTATCAGACTTGAGACTCCGGCGCGTGACCCCAGACTCTCTCCCAATCGAAGAAACTCATCAAACTGGAAGGAAACCCCGGTGAGACCCCGGGTCTCAGGGTCTGGCGGAGATTTTGCGGAGTTCCCCTCGCCCCCGACGGAGATGCAATTTTTTGGCCTCAAGAAAAAACTCCCTCCCCCACTCTCCGCAGTTTCTCCGCTATGGCAGCGGAGTTTTATCGGAGTTGAGAAGCGGAGATTTGACTTCAGCGGAGATAAAAATCCCAGCAAAAAAACTCCGCTGCAGCGGAAGTAGCGGAGAGGAGATAATCTCCGCAACTCCGCTAGATATGACCGACATCCTTAATCCAAATTGCAAGATACGGATTCAGCGACTTCCGTCTGCCTTCCGCCTCAAGCTCGACACGGTTTCGGGTGTCTGGGAGCAACCGAGTAAGATGAGGCACGACTATATCATCTTTGAACATGGGGGCGAGGAGTCTCGGCTTCGTCACTGTTGAAAATGGATACACCGGACTCGTTCGGCATTCCCGACGAGCCCTTCCGAGTTCTGAGCCAGACCTCATGAGGGACTGCACACGAGACGTGGGGCGTGAGTAACTGGGTGAAACTCTGTTATCGGCGCCTTGTCGATCATTGCCAGTGAGCATTCAGCATGTTCCACTGCTCTGAGCTCACCTTGCCGATCCTCCCTCAGTTTTACGGGTTTCCATTTTCCAGCAGATCCCAACTTTCAAACCCCCCATATTCTGCTGATTATCGAGTCCTTGGCACTTGGCAGCGTCGCAGTTTACACCCAAGGGCAAGCGGTGTCAAATGTCCAAAACTCCAAATGGCAAATGCCAGATCTTGTAAGAAGTGGTTTGCGGTTTGCGCCAATGGCAGGCACTAATCGTTGTATTGCGCCGCATTCTTTTGTAAGTGAGCTGGCTGAAGAAATTACAAATTAAGGTTTCCCGTTCTCACAGGAACGGCGACTCCTTGGCAAAAACTGACGGTGGACGGGCTTGGCAAGGGACGGATCTCACAAAGGCCAGACTTCTTCCTCTCTGCCAGAGCACCCTCAATTTTGCCAGCCAAGGCCAGGTGCATCAGGCGGAGCGCTGGCTGCTCTCTCTCCTTTGTTGCTGGGGTCGACCTTACATGCTGGCTGGCCTCATTCTCTCCTGCTTTAACGTCGTCTCTGACCTTCTCTCCACCATCACCGGCTGACTTTTCTTGCCTCTCATCGCTCTCAACCTCACACTCTTTCTGTCTTTTCTTCATCAACTCTCTCCTTTCTTCTGAACTCTCTTTACAGCCGCAATAATACATCACAATGCGCGCATCCGTCCTTTTCCCAGCAGCACTCCTTGCCCTTGCGGCCTCTTCCGTCGCCTCCAACAGCCACAACGCCATTCGCAGGCCATCCCTTCCCCGCCGCCTCGACAGTGCCCCTGATTCGGCCCTTTCAGATCCCATCGTCGAGCGAGGTCTCCTCGACGCACTCTGGCGCCGCTTCACCGGACGTGCTACCTGGTACGGTGTCGGCGTCACCATGGGGGCCTGTGGTAAATGGACCACTCCCGACACTCGTGCGGTTGCCTTGAACATCCAGCTCTACGGTAATCCCGATGCCCAGTCTGCGTGGTGTGGGAAAAAGCTTCGTATCACCAAGGGTGGACGAACGTCGATTGCGACTGTTGTTGACTGTTGCCCTACCTGCCCCGGCGACGGTGATTTGGACATGTCCAAGATCCTCTTCCAAGACTTCGCCGGCCTCGACGCAGGTATCTTCCAGATGTCCTGGTCCTTGGTTGGTGAGAATGACAACGACGATGGCAATTCGGGCAAGGACAACCGTCCTGACAAGGATAACAACAACAACAATAACAACAACAACAAAAACAACGACGACGACGATGAGAAGGACAAGCCAAAGCCGAAGCCGAAGCCGACGCCGACGCCCACACCCAAGCCCAAGCCCACACCTACGGCGACCAAGACGACGACTAAGACCAAGACGACCAAGACGACGAAGAGCGAGTCGAGCACATCGACCTCATCCGAATCTGAATCCGAGTCGGAAGCTACCTCGACTGCCAACCGGGTCAAGAAGCCCAAGCAGACGTCGCAGAGGCAGAGCAAAGGCAACAACATTGCCAACCTCAGCAATGCTATCTCCGGTCTCAGGATGATGGTCCATGCCGGCAACGCCTAAACGTCTCCGTCTGATGTTGTGTGTACACCCGATTGCGGGACAGCAGCAAAGGCATCTTCACCCACAACAGGACCCCTCAGCAAACCTCCATCCGCCACGATGCTTTCAGCACCTGTCCATTCTTTATTATATCCCTCGGCTACATCCCCCGCTCCTGGTCCATCCAGGCGCCCGCCTTCACCAGCCCCTCCTCGGACTTTCTCTCAGCGGATTCGGCAATCACGGTTGCAGGACAACTTAAGAATTGTCGATTCACTGGCTCCGCTTCGCCCAAATCTTCGGCTCTCCTCGTCATCTCTCGGTTCTCCCCAGCATGGACTTGACGTCCAGTCTCACATTTTGCTTTCGGTCCGGATCTCACCTCGTTCTCTTTCACCAAGCCTTCCTTTTCTGTGGTCTGTACGCCTCTTTTCTGCTAGGGCCTAAGGGCATGTGGAATCTCGAAGATATCCTCTTTGTCTCGGATTGAAATGTCCAGGAAGTGCGGCAGTGCAAACGATGGTCATGAAATCGTTGGAAAGACTCCCAAACTTTGCCGTCGGTTGCACCTTAACACTCAGTCAGAGATTTCCCTGCGTCAACCTATCCGTTGTCGCTTCACCACTGGTCCGTCATTAGGATCGGAGGGCTTCGTCGAAGCCAGATGGAAACGCAGCTCAGGGGTATCCCACGGCGCTCGAGTATCCTTCAACGGGGAAGCAGCTACCATGAGCTGTCGTGCCTCTCCCAACGCCGATTCCAGCTCTGCCTTCCTTTGTTTTACTTCTCCAGCTGGGGTCCCTATTTTGGTGATTTGCACGTGGGCATCTTTTCCCTTCCCGTCGGCAACCACTGTGCAGGAATAGCTTTCCAACACGTTTTCATGATTCTTGATGAATGCCCGTGCCTGGATGATGCTGTCGAAGGTTCGGACCGTCCACCATCGCTCTGGTCCGCGAAGGAAACCCTCGACTACACGATCTGCGTGAAAGGTGGCCGTGGGCTTTCGAAAATCTGCTACGCCCGGCGGCAGTTTGCGCAGACTCTTCAGAAGCATTCCTTCCCGAGCTTGAGCAAGCGGCCTGATAATGTCACGCTTCGTTTCGAACACCAGCGGATACCTCTGCTGCATCATTCTGAGTGTCCTGATGCTGCGCTCCCAACGAGACTTATCCGCCTTCATTTGCTCGTCGATCAGAGATTGGCAGAGGCTCGAGTCCAGCGACTCGATGGCAAATCGCCACAACTGATTATCTTGGTCGTAATACGTCGGGAAGATACTCTTCTTGGGACGGGGATTCGTCATTGCCTTGACGAGCAGGTCGAAGAACAGTTTCCACTTCCAAGCATCGACCTTGGTGTCGAAGCAAGTCTGGAGGACGTATATCGTATCGCTCGTACTGCCCGAAAACAGATCGCTGATTCTGCTGCGGATGCAATCGTCGTCCCAAAGTACATCTGTGCTGATCAGGTCCAATAATGTCTGGATCGCTGTCCTTTCCCCGGGACCGCAGCCAAGAAATTCCTTTGGGCTGGAGCATATGTCGAGGAAGAATCGGAGGAGATGATGAAGATCAGGTCTGGCGACCACAATTTTGAACAACTGCTGTCGGAATCCGTAATAAGGAACTGAAATTGACGATTCGGTGGAGGCAGATTCGGACTTGCGGGCCCAGAGCTGCAGGAATTCGGAAACTGAAGCTGGTGTAGCAGAGTCCGCTTTCAGTTTTTCGAAGGACTCGACCTCGCCGCGCATTTCGAACAAATGCCAAGCGTCGTCCTCTTTTGGCCAAGCAACTAGTGCACATTTATAGAAGCTGTTGGTCTTTTCGACTCTGTCGTAGTTGTCGTAAGATGTCAGCTTGAATCCGTGCCACGCGCCGTCCCATGACTTGCCATCCGGATTCAGGACCTTGGTTTCGTCTAGTTCCCTGCTCAAAGTGTCGAAGTCGGCGCTTCTGTTGACGACAGCCGTCCCGTCGAGCGTGTATAGCCCATCAATGCTCTGCTCGTCTTCGATGGGGTTGGATTTCCACTCTGCTTCCGCGAAAGAATACCGTCCGCGCGCAACGTAGGTTGTCTCCCTCCTTGCCTTTGCGAGATAGAAAACATAACCTGCGGCGCCCATCGCGTCGCTCGCTCCTTGTAGAGTTCCAAGTAAGGTCCGATCCTTGGCCTTCAGATTGGTTTTCGAAATGGATTCTTCTCCTTTAGGCTCGTAGACTGGGTCTAGAAGTTGGACGATTATCCACTTCTCCTGGGCAATCCTTGATAGAACTTGCGCAACGTTAGCCTTGAGCGTGCTGTTGAGGCTAGATATTGGTGTAGATTCGGGCTCCGAATTCGGCCAAAGTACAGCATATTCCAAGAAGAGGGAATAGCCATGTTTGATCGGAGTGATGCTGAAGTCGGCCTCCGCATCGCGCAAGGCGAAACTGCAGCCATACCGGGCACTGCTCTCGTCATCGTCGCCGAGACCGTAGATCGTCGGAGATTTGCCATCTGGCTTGTGGACTAGCACATTTCCGCCCTCGCTGAGAGAAGGCAGTTGGACGATCAAGGTGCAAAAGTGATTCGGATTTTCCCTCCGACCGTGCTGTCTTGTTGAGGTGTTGCTGCGCCGAAAGAGTCTGAGATGGCAGAGCTGCGCAGAGAGTGTGATATGAGGTAGGCCCAATTGCGACGAGACCAATTCCATCGTCTTATCGATTCCCCTCTGCCATTCTGGATTCTCGAATTTGACCTTGGAAGCTTCGACCTCCTCAAACGCTTCCGAACATGCCTGGTCCTTTGATGCTTGCGCAACGGCCTCGGCTTGAAACGAGCTGAGAATTGGAAGTGCGACATGGCCTATGCCCTCAATGAAGAGGCCCGGTAAGGACGGCAACCACTCTGCCTTGCCACTGAATGACAGGACGTCAAGTTGGATGGGAGCTTGGCCGAGAAGGATTCCAAGGTCGTGCACGGGCCCATCTTTCGGACCACACGGAGGACCGACAGGACACGCGCCACCGACTGAGACCTCGTCTTTGGGAATGGGCGACCCAGGGCGATCGTCCTCGTCATAATAGTCGCAATCTTCCTCAGAGTCCCAGGGCATTGCCTTGTTGGTCTTTTCTTTTGAACCGGTGGGTGAGTCGAGTGTTAGCGGGCCAGTGACTCACACTCAACTGAACTCACGACAGTCGACCTCATTCCAGTCGGGCCGACAGCACTCTCGGCCGTAAGGTCTCTCACCCACTCATGATGTCCTGAGATTGCACAATCGCGACATTCACCACCTCTTTTCTTTTAGCGGTTGGGTTTTTGACCATCATTTGCACCTCATGCATCATCGTTCAAGGCTACTCGGAAGGCCAGCAGGCTGGGATTGCTGACTACCACACCGGTTTCTGTACGATTCAGCTTATGTCGTCTTCCCAAGTTTTCCCCCTCCCCATCCTTTCTCCGTCGATCCACGGTGCTCGGCTCCCCACTCGTATCAACCACTGCGTGTATACCTGGCAAGCTTGTAGTTGGTTTTGGATTACTCATAATTGCTGAGTCTTCTTCGCCCACAATGTCGTCTGCTTCTTCTTCTCTAGCCCGCCTGTTCAGGGGGAGCGGTCCGCCGGCGTGGGGGGAGGAGGGGCACACGTTGCCATACCCAACAGATCATCGCGCTATGTGTCGGACCAAACCCTAGAAGAGCAGCCACTCGCACAAGTACATAAGCTGACTATTTCGTTTTTCCTTGTTCAAACTCCCCTTCCGTCCTCACGCTCGTCGCTCTCCTCACCCTCTTCCTTCCTCAACCTGATATCCCCCTCTGTTCCCTCGTCAATCATGAGAGCTGTTGGCTTCATCCTTGCCGCTCTTTTGCTAGCGTCTGCCTCAGCACGTATCATCAGCGCCGACAAGGCCCCTTACGTTCGCTCCCTCACAAAGCGTTCCAACTTCGACGAAGAGATCGTCAACCTGGGATTCGAAAGCGCTATTCATAAGCGCGTCGCCAAACATATCCGACCCGACTATACCAACGCCTGGCAAAGGAGGAAGCGCGCAGCTGCTGACGACGGATCTATCACCAACTTCGGCTCCAAAGATCCCCAGCCTCAGCGCGGAGACAAAGGTGCATCGTTCCTTCATGGATCCAATGTCGCCATCGACAAGCAGAACATCGACTACCTGAGCCCTCCGCCCACTGACGCTGGCGTGGTGCCCAATCTCAAGTGGAGCTTCAGCTTATCCAAGACCAAGCTTCTCAAGGGTGGCTGGGTCAGGGAGCAAGTGGTCACCGATCTTCCGGTCTCTAAGGACATTGCCGCCGCCGAACAGCGTCTCGCTCCCTATGCGTACCGAGAGCTGCACTGGCATCGAGTCTCTGAGTGGGCCTTTGTTATCAACGGAACGGTCCGCATCACGGGAAACGATGAAGACGGGGGAAACTACGTGGCAGATGTTCAGGCTGGCGACCTTTGGTAAGTGACACGCAGCAACCGAGTCGGTGAGCCGTTCCTCATAACGCTTTCATCTCACCATACTGCCACTTCTCTGGAACCACGTCTCAACAGGTCTTTTCCGCGCGGCGTCCCTCACTCTCTCCAAGCTGGACCAGACGGTGCTCAGTACTTGCTTGTTTTCGATGATGGAAACTTTGATGCGCAAGGCACAACGTTCATGGTAAGAGGTCTCTGAAGTTGAGTCCTGCCGTTTCGTAGCTGATCCAACTTCGACACCATCTTTTCTCAGGTCGATGATTGGATTGCACACACTCCCAAAGACGTCTTAGCCGAGAACTTCGGCATCGATGCATCTGCTTTTGCGAATGTCACCACCCCGGACCCTTACATCGTCGCATCCGATTCCTGGCCAAGTCTCGAGGATGCGCAGGCAGCAGTTTCCTCCAATCCACAAGGTCAGACCAAAGCGCCCTTCCACTACGAGCTCAGTAAGCAGGAACCGACTCATGCACCTGGTGGGGGTGGGTGGGTCAAGATCACCGACCTCCGACAGTTTCCGGCGTCCAGTACGCTTGCTTCCGCCCTGGTTCATGTTGAGCCCGACGCGATTCGAGAGCTGCACTGGCACAAGAACACTGAGGTATGTTCCATGACCGATACTACCTGGAACGTCCGAAGCTGACTTGTCTCGCGTACAATCAATATCTGTCCAGTGGGGATACATTCTGAGTGGCAACGGGCGCGCCACAGCATTTGCAGGTAGTGCAAGTGCTCGCACATTCGACCTTCAACCAGGTGACAGCTGGGTCTTCCCGACGTGAGTGTGACATGTCTCCATTCTCGCGCATGGTTTCTCAGTCGTCTTGCCTTCATCCGTCTACCATACAGCAACTTCGGACACTACATCCAGAACGTCGGCAACGAGCCGCTCGTCTTCCTCGAGATTTTCCGAGGTCCCAACTTTGGAGACGACGTCAAGTTTGACGACTTCTCCTTGCAGCAATGGCTTGCACTCAACCCACCGGAGCTTGTCGCGCGGAACCTGAACGTTTCAATTTCGGTCGTGCAGCAGTTGAAGAAGGAGAAGCAGATTCTCGTTGCGGGGAGGCAGAAGCAGTAGAGTAGAATAGCCGCTAGGGCTGATCTCTGCTCGAACCGTGCCCCACTCCCCCTTCATCAGAATCTAGTTTCACGTCGCACCTGCCTTCTTTGGCGCTCCTTCATATTTCCGAGCGATCGAATCGAGAAAGGCACCTCCTTAAAATAAAGCCAAACGCGACCGTCGTTTTCGGCGCTTGCTGATGTAATCAGGATGACCGTGGGAATTTTATAATTTCTGTCCCGATTGCTCTATAGGCTGAACGAGCAACGCACTTGGACAGATGGGGTTGAAGTGCATCTTTTAGGGCGCATAGACTACCGACCTCTTGCTCACAGCTCAATGGATCCCGATCAGAGTCTGCGCTGCTAGCAGAATACATACTACTATCCATACTGCATCCTACTCGCTTCGATCTTGATTCATCTTACAGGCCTTGTTTGCATAGTAGCAGACCAGTCAAATTCAATCCTGGTGTAAACTCGAGGGAAGATACCAAGGGGATCCAGAACGACAATGCCACGCTCATCGACAATTATAGCCCAAAGACGAAGAGAAGGGAAGAGGAAGACGACGGCCAATTCTTTAAAAGAGGAGGGAACACAGGTGATCGATGGTAGGGCTCTATCGCGGCTGGCTGCTGATCGACGACAAGTTTGCCCTTAATCGAAGATGGTAACGTAGCAGAGAAGCAGACAGAAAGAGTGCGTCACGTAGACAGCGGTAGTGTCCCACGTCGAATAAGCCGCCCAGATGTTCGTAGCTCCGTGCGAGCTCCATTCCAAGAGCGCTAAACGTTGCTCGGCACCTTGCATCTTGCAGTAGTCCTGAAAAAGTCGACGAGGCAGCGGGCAGCGGAAGGCTACCGATGAGAGTCAACAGAAGCACTACGCTTCATCCACTTGTCATTCTCCCGCCTTCGAAGATGAAGCGGGCCCGGTAGATCTGTCGTCAGTTCGAAGGGGTTACTGTCAAGAGAATGTATTCGGATCGACAGAAAGGAAGAGTTAGATGTGATCAGCGGGAAAGGGATGAGAACAAAGAAGAGTGGCTTCCAACGATGGGACTGCGGACAGGAGGAAAACCCATGGAAAGGGGGAAAAGGGCCATCTCAGCGCTGTCAGCCTTCTGTGATGTTATTCACTAAAAGATGCAGCACACAAGATTCCAGCAGACGAAAAAGAGTTGCCGATCTCAATGAAAGGAGGCCGGGGACGCGAGAGAAGAGAGCAGGCTGGGATCGACAAATGAGGAGAAGAGAGACTCACCACACTCCTCTGTTTGCAGTTTTGGGGGGCCTGGGGGGAGAGCGCTTTCTCTCCAGGACTTGATGCGACGAACGAAGCGTGGTGGGCGGCCAGTCAGAACGAGAGGACTGGAAGGAAGAGAGTAGGGATTTCGCAAGAACAGATGTCAGCTCCGCGCGGGTCTGTACCAACGACAAGCAACACTTCGGCATTGACAGTTGAGCCTTGACATCACCGGAAATACCGTGCGGAAACGCTCATGTGGATTAGAAGCAGCCTTTGTCACACGGAAACAGGGCCCTGGCGCGAAAGAACACTGGTCATATTAGGGGATGTGTGATGCTAAAATGAAGATCAGGAAATTTGGAAAGCAAAGCAAAGCAAGAAGCAGCAGGGTCTAAAGCGGAACTCGGCGCTCAGTGAAGATCGACGGACATGGTGAGGATGTTGTTCTTGCGGCTGAAATCAACGTCGTAGTACCGCGGTTCCTTGCGCGGCAACCCGGTGTATGCGACCTCGTCGTTGTCATCGTTGTACCGGTAGAACCCATAAAAACTGCTCCACTTCCGTACCAGATCGGCCCAAGCCTCGAGCACCTCTTCTACGGAGATGGCTTGCTGTGATTGCGCAGTGTGGATGTGATGAGCGACCGGTGCATTCATCCACCCGGAGGGTCTGAGGTAAATGATCATGTATGCGATAGGTGGCATGAATGAGCTCTCGTCGGGGATGTGCAGACCGCGATTGGTCGAGCGAGGTGGGAAAGTGAGCTCGCCGCCGCTACCGCCGACGCTCTGGCCTGTCTGACCGATCCGACGCGGAGGGGGGACGCCGAAGAACCACTCGCGCATAAACCACTCCATCTTGGCGAGCATGGGGTGAGCTCGGGGCAAGCCACGTCGAGGGAGGATGGAGCGAGCTTGAGCTCCGCTGCCACTAGCGACAGCAGGGATGGGCGCCGTAGGCCTGCGGAACAGCGCACGAGCAAACTGCGGCTTGTTGAGGATCGTGCGCATCGTGCGAGAGGTCCGACTGAGCTTCTTGAGGGTGATGTAGTCGCACCAAGCTAGGATGATGCAGACAACTTCTTGAGGCAGCTGTGAGAAGAGCGGGAAGTCGATGCTCGGGTACGACTTTGGCGGCGGAGTGGGAGGCGAGCGCGGGTGAGGGAAGCGCGATATTTCCAGGGAGGGCAGGTCCGGGTACTCCTCAGGTGGCTGGGTCCGGCCTGATGTAGTGAAGCCTGTGATAGCTGCGTTGGATAGAAAATGGAAGCCGTACATCTTCTTGAGTTTTACGGCACTTGTCGGTTTGTGGTGATGTTGTGGTCTCCACCATCGACCGCAGCGCCCTCACATTCCTAAAATCATGGGAAAAAGCGGTCAATAACGCAACAACACGTTTTCAAAATCACATCTTTCACTTCTTGTAGCGCATTTTCTCAGCATCAGCATTGATGTCGTCGAGATACTCACTCTTCCTCTCATCGCTTCAGAGCGTAGAACGTTCAGGCGGTAGGCGGTAGCAAAGCGAGTATATTTTGAGAGCTTTCAGCAAAAGAAGACAGCTCTACACGAGGAGCGAGCCAGGGAGGAAAATCACTAAGTCGCAAGTCTATGGAAGAAGCCCAGACACTTCAGCATCCTCGCTTCCGTCCTCGCCTGTTCCGCCTCAGCAAAAGCACCCTCTATATCGTGGATGTGCGCCTTCAACATCCAAACTGTCTTTTTGGTTGAGGCTTCCATTGCCGGAAGCTGCTTGACCAAATCGACGCACTCGTCAATGCGTGCCTTCGCGCGATTCGTATGACCGCACTTTAGAAGGGTGGCCGCATAAAAGACAAGGACTCTGGCGAGGTCGATCTTCACCCAGCTTCCTTCGTACGTCAACGTGGCGATCTCAGCACGGATCAGGTCGACGGCCAGCTTGCCGTTCTTCTTCGCAGACGTCAAAGAACCGGTAACTGCTTGAACACCACCGAGCCAGGCGAGCGCAAACATGTACTCATGCTCTCCAACCCCTGTGTCCGGTTCAACGTGAGTCGAATATCCCAGGCTCTGGTATAGTCGAACGCCTTCAAGGAGGTCTCGCAGGGCTTCGGCTTCTCGACCAGTGCACATCATCCATTTGCAGAAACCTGCGATGGAACGGACCTCCGCGAGTTCGTAAGGGCCCTCCAGGTCCCCGGCAAGTTCGACATCCCGAGAGGCGGCACGATACCGTTCGAGTCTGAGGTTTGAACGCGCTCGGAGCATCAGCTCCCATGCGCGTTCACAGCCGGCCTTGTCGTCAAGCTCGATGGAGTTCGTGAGCGCCAACACTGCTTCCGAGTACTCAAGTTCCTCGTAAAACATGACGCCCAGCGACAGGTGCAATGATGCCAGTGCTGGAATCGATTCCGCTGACCACACTATAGTATACCGCTCGTAAATTTCGATCGCCTCCTTGCATAGAGGGATTCCCTCATCGGGATCGTGCGTCAAATCACCGACCGTCTTGGCGAGAAGAAGTGCGAGCCCGGGTTCCAGAAGATGGGGTTTGATCTGCGCAGCTGAGCGAATTCGTTTTATTGCTTTTACTGCCCAGATGTCGGGATCGTTATTGGCCGACCTGTCTTCATCACCCATTCTATAGCGAAAGACCTGGGATCGAAGATGGAAGGCACGGCCTAAGAAATATTGGCTCCTCCAGTCGGAAGTATCGGATTCCAACGCGCCGCGTAGGAGATCCATAGCTATTGTGGTCATCCGACGAGCCTGACGCATTAGGCTGTCCGAGAGAGCTGATGGAGCCCTATGCCACAGCTCGAGATAAAGACGGCCATATTCCATTCGAATCAAGCCCATGGTGGTTTGGTATCTGTCAGGATTTGCCTGGAACAGAGGGAGGAGGACCAATGTCGCTTCTTTGATGGTCCGGACGGCATCCTCGTAGCGATTAGCCTTGCTCAAGATGAAGGCGAGCGCTGCAAGAGCATTGACTAGTCGGAATCTGATGAGTTCGGAAGGCTGCAACAGGAAACGATCGTGTAGTGCGGTTACGATGATTTCTGCAATGTGCCTGGCCCTGGTATAGTCGCCGATCTTGCAGGCGGCAATCAGCACATGATGCAACCCATGCAAAGCCGTCGACAACTGAATAGTGGTGCGGAAGCTGAACAGCTCTGTCAAAGCTAGAAGCTGATTACAGACTTGCTCTGTCCATTGTTCTGCCTGCACCTTGCTAGGAAACTCGAGTTGTTCCAGACCCGTGGCGTTTTTCCCGACGCGATCAAACTCGCCCTCCGCGTTGAGCTCATGGCCTCCGGTTGCTACTGCGTCGCCGATGGAAGTCGAAGCATCGTTCGAGACGAAAGTTGAGGATTGCATCGCTACACTTGGAAGTTTGTCTGCGTCGATGTCTCGCAAGAAGGGCAAAAGCGTCACGAGGTCGACGATATGTTCCAGAGTGACCCTGCTTTCTCCAGCTCTTGCATGGATATCAGCCGAAATATCGTCCACCACCCATCTGAGGCATCTGTTCATCGACGGCATCGAAAGCGCTTGAGGGGGCGGTCCTGGTTGACAAAGCAGGGAACAGTGGTGCAGTGACAAGTCTCTCTGCTTCCCAGCGAGCATGGAGTCAGCAACTAAACAAAATGTCGCGATAATGTCAGAGGAAGGATCAGTACAGCTTACCTGAGCATCCCGCATCGTGGTGTATAGGCGCGCAACGAAGTCTTGCAGCCTAGCGTGCAGCAAGTTCCGATTTGCGGAGCGTTTGGCGATGGACATGTTGATAGTTTCTGCTAGCACTTTCCGGAACTCTGACATTTTGCTATGACACCATACATATGAGAGTAAAGATGTAAGCTACTGTGACGAGATTTCTGAGCGCCAAGGCAGACAACTCACGAGAGGACGAAACCAAGAAACTGGTACGCCGCCGTTCCCGGAGCGGAAACCGCACCGCTTTTAGCCTCTCGAATTGCAATGCGTCTGAAAAACCTGAGACATCGAGGATTGATGGCAATGGCATGGCGTCTATACGATTTGGATCTGGATGTGACCTTGAGGAGATCGTGAGCCATTCGCACGCCTCTTCGGATGCGAGCGCTACTGGTCGGAAGGAGGGCCACGAGTTCTGCGTATAGGACACCTAGAGCCTTGGATGCGTAATCGGGGACGCTTTCCGGAACATCTTCTTGTAGGCCCTCGATTTCCGCTTGGTCTTTCTCCTCGGCTTCTGCTTCAGATGGCCCTGCCGACATCCGCTCGTCATCGTTGTCACCTTTATCGCTCAAATCGACGGCCGGGCCAGATGAGCGAGCATCGAATTCATCCAGCATAAGTGTGTCATCTTCGCTGTTAGCAAGGATACTGGCCATGTCTGGTATTCCGGGTGGTGGTGGTAGCAACCTGGGATCGAATGAAAAAGAAACGCACCTCCGAAGTTCATATCATGCGAAACACCGCTCGGCGTTTCCGGCCTTTGCTGATGTAATCAGGATGACCGTGGGAATTTCATATTTATCTGTCTCTCTTCCGAAATGCTTCCCTCCGATCTCGGCCCGCTACCCACACGATTGAATCATTGATCCAATTCAGATCAGGCTAAGCGCTCAGCTGGCGTAAAGGAACACAATTTCCACCGGTAGTATCATTGTCGCAGAGCTGACGGTGCCGTGTGCACTTCGTTGACGGCCTTAAAATGCGAGACGGGCTTGTCGGTGAGGGACTTGAGCTCCCGTTTGCCGTTTTTTCCGATGTACTCGATGCTCATTTTGCCGCTGAAAAGGAGTCAGCACACGGTACGTTCCCAAAGCAGGATCAAGTCGAGGAAATGTCACGTCTGCCAACCGGAAAGCAAGGTAGAAGCACGGCTGCCCGCTCTCGGAAAGCTGCACTTCTGACGTTGAAATTCGGAAAAAGATTAAGTGTCGGCACTCGGCTATGATCGGAGCTGAGCACTCTTCCTCCATCTGGCAAGGACGCTGGATCTACTGCCGCGGACGACACCGACTAGGCCGTCGTTGTGGGAAAAAGCGATGAGGGTACCTGGAAGAGTCTGGTGGGGCAAAAGGTGGGTGTCCCTTAAGGACGTCGACGTTGTAATTCGGTAGAAATTTGGCATCCGACTTGTCGAAGGCGAGAAGGGTGCCGAAATTAGAGGAACTGATCGATCCGATGGAGCATTGGGCCCGGCAAGGGTCGAACGGTATAATGGGGCTGGGCCGGGCTAGTTGAAAACGCCAGGGTCGAGTGGAGCAGGACCGAAGTCAGCAGCTGCAGCTCTCATGGGAAACGGTGGTCGGAC
>RDSH01000335.1:0-17317 GCA_009428295.1 Tilletia walkeri
CACCTGGAACCGTTACCATCACCGAGAAGATGTACGATGACAGAAACGTCAGCAAGACGATCGAGGATGGCGAGTACCGGGTGTTGCTGAGGGCTCTAAAGCTTCGAGGTGACCCGAACGACCCCAAGGACTTTGAATCATTCCTCTCCGAGAAGTTTGTGGTCAAGCGCAAGTGAGGTTGGATCGTCTCAAGGTTCTCTCTTTGCTGTCATCCTTCTCTTTATTTCCCCTTTCCCGAACTGTCGAACTCCCTCCTTTAATTTTGAGGCGACTATCACATTTATCCCTCTGACATTCTGCCGTTCACGATACTTACACCTTCTCGTTTCTTCCTTATTGATGCTGCATCCTTGTTCGAGTGCACTTCGACGAAGAACGTTTCAAACCCTCAGATACACCTTTCCTTCTGTGAACACCTTCTGTGTTGTGATTATCCTCATCGTCATCAGTGAATAGTGAATAGTCTACACACTGCCTTGGTTGCAGGCTGCAGGCTACATTTTCGTTAAGCCTGTTCAAGAGACGTATCCGGAAGGCTCCAACTGATGGCCTGCGACGTCCACAACGCGACGTCGATATTCAACTAGACGGGGAGCAGAACGATCCTGTCTTCGTAGGGGCTCCACTGTTTGAGATCTAGTGCTGCCGGAGAAGGGGGGCCGCTGTAACAGGCACTCCGACGCTGAGGGTATCCACCGGAGTCCATGGACATACCAGCAAAGGATCGCTGCTCCAAGACCCCGGCAGAGTGCCCGTCACTTGTGGGTGGATCCGACAATATGAAGGCCAAAGACAATCCTCTTGAACCTCTCTGAGGAGCGACAACAAAAGCATGAAGCTTGAAAGGTGAGATAAAGTGACAAGGAGCTCGGCCGGGTTGAAGGAAAGGACTCACCATAATCTGCTCAGCATTTCCATGAGTAAATGCGAAACAGAAGAAAGCAATGCGTGTGATCTAAGTTCCCCAGATCATTGTCGTTGAGAAGTCGTGTGCGCGAAAGGCTGAAGGTACGAACTGAAGATGGCAGCACAGGAAAAGAACAGATGTGAGCAAAGCCATCCTGTTTCTAGGAATGGAATAGAAGGAACTAGAGTGATGGCTCACAAGGTCCCCGAGCCCAACTCGGGCATATCGATCTAGTGCGACCGGTAGCTGAACAAAAGCCCGGCCCAGACCTAAGCTGCTCCATCGCCGCCGGTGACGACGATGACGCTCCCAAAGAAGGAACCTTGATGAGATGCTCGAGGCGGAATCGTCCGAGGTGTTGTGCGGCGGTTGCGCTTGATGCACATGCCGTAGTTGGACGACGTGGCACTTGTGGTATTCGAAGATGAGCGTTATACGACGCTCACTCTTCGGCCGGATATGGTAGCTGAGGGCTCTGAAGTAGCTTGGACGCAGAGGCGGTCTGTGAGAGCTGAGGGTGTAATGACGTCGGACCATTGACCGTAGAGATGTACCACTCACCTTCGAAACTGAAGCAGGGGCAGAAACGGGCGCAGGAGCGACGGGGAAGGTCTCCGCCAGATGTTCGGTCGCGAAAACGTGGGGAATACATATGATCAATGAATGGAAGAACTTATGCCCCGCAGTGCCTCTTGAGCTCATAGAAGGGGAGGAAGTCCTTTCCTTTGTCCGGTCGAGTGACGGTACTACAAAAGGGCCAAGGGGGACTTCTAGAAACGGAGAAGGTTAGCACAGGAGAAGGAAAGTGTAAGCAGAGCCAGCCTGCTTCTAGGGACGCAGTGGGATCAAATAGAGTGATGGTTTAAGAGTCAATGTGTCTCTTAGGAAGGCTCAGAGGTTGAAGGAACACAGTCAAAGAACAGGAAAGTCGACAGTTCAGATTTCGTTCGAGGCGCTGTAATCGAGGGGCAAGGTGGTATGGGCCTATGGGATACCATTTGCGGTCAAAGTAAGATCCGTTGAAGTTGGAAAGGAGAGATGAGAAGATTGTATCGTAGCGGCTGTGGGAGAAAACCGGGCTTCGGAAGTCGCTGTTGAAGCGCTCGAGAACGAGATAATGCCTGGACGGACAGCGGCCTAGCGGGAAGTATGATTAGGTCATCGGTAGGAAGCTCGTAGTTTGAGACGGAAACGGGATCATGGACGAGCAGCGGGAAACTGAGATTCGGTTGTCGGTACCCTGTAATCGAGGGGCAGGGTGGTATGGGCCTATGGGATACCATTTGCGGTCAAAGTAAGATCCATTGGAGTTGGAAAGGAGAGATGAGACGATTGTATCGTAGCGGCTGTGGGAGAAAATCGGGCTTCGGAAGTCGCTGTTGAAGCGCTCGAGAACGAGATAATGCCTGGACGGACAGCGGCCTAGCGGGAAGTATGATCCCGGTCTTGAGTTGATGTCTAGTCAAGCTCGATCGCGGTCTTGACTGTGTTGTTGAAGGCGAGGTCGGGCTTTATGTCTCCGTGCTCGCTCTTGACTGGCGCACTTTGCTGGTGGATCCTTCTGTCAATTTCCTCCAGTTCCCGCTTTATTCGCTGCAAACAGCAAGACGCAATGACCAAGATGATGAGCGAGAAGTGTTATTTGATTAGGGATTGCCTGCGACTTACCTCACGCTCCACTTTGAGAGCATTCAGTCCATGAATGCTTTGATCGGCCCCTGCACTGCTGCCCTCCTTCTTCACCTGTGAAACTATGGTCAAGGTAGGGCCCTGGACCTGAGCTGGCTCCTGGTCAGATGCGAATGAGGTTGGTTCATCTACACAGCAAAAGAAAATGTAGAGGATAAAATCAGACATTTGCATTTTGCTACACCGTACACGGTAATAGAAGGAGAGCTGCAAAGGCTCAACTCACCTGATACGATGAACTCGGGCGGGGGACTGCCTGTGTCGTCCAGATCCAAACGAGTAGGAACGATCTGCCTCAGTTCCAGATCTTCGCGAGGACAACATTCAAAAAGGAACGTGTAATGATGCCTCCATCGCCATTCCCATCCGTTGTCGTGTTTCTTGCTCTTCTTAGGTGGTTGCTGGCTGGTGCTCTGCTTTACATTTGCCATCGTGGGTCCGGCTGCTTGGGCAAGCGTAGGGGTCGATTCAGACGGCGCTTCATCTCCTTCTGGAAGAGGAGCAAATCTGATCAAAGCGAAAACGAATTTAGAAAATCAGAAACACAGAACGATGCCTCACGAAAGCACTTCAGCAAAAATCTCACCCGACGCGGAGTCGACGTCGTTTCACGTCCTTGATGTGTTCTTCGGGACTGCGGAAAGTGAACATATGAGCACAAAGACGGAGAGGTTACTCTAGCAACGAGAGTCAGGCACCTGGATCTGAAGTCTAAACTCACACATTCGGCATGACAGGATGACTGTCCGAAGGAGGAGGAGAATCCACCTTGCGTCTGCCAGCAGTATCCGATTCGCTACTTCCGCTATCATTGGAAGTGCCGGCTGATTCGGTTTGAGTTTTGGAGGGATCCGGGACTTTGACTTTGGGTTGGGATCGTCGCCTCACGTTTTCGTAGACGTGTACCACGACTTTGCCGGAGCGGAAGTTTTCAATGTCGAATTTAAGAGCTTCATCACTGTCTGCTTATATCAATTCGGTCAACAGTAGATGAGCACGAGGTTCCTGGCGCCGGTCAAGAACGTTTTCTGCGTTGTACTTACTCTCTGGTCGAACAGGTGGATGGGAAGTCGTCAAGTCTTCTCGTGTGATCAGATTGAACATCTTCAAACCGAAAAGGGAGGGGAAAAAGGGGGGGGGGGGGGGCAATAAGCAGTTCGGAGTTGCCGTTTGAGGTAAGGAAGCTCGGGAAAGCGCATACTCACCATTTCCCGCTCGTTTCCAGACTCGTCGAGAAGCTTGTTGATCTTGATGAGATCCCGACCACCCAAGCCTCTCTGTCTGCGGTACAAAGCAGTGTATTCGTTGTCGTCGAGCTCCACGAAAGCGGCTAGCTCGCGTTTAAACTGGGACTGCGGTTTGAGAAGATCTTGTACTTGAATTTGGAATTTTGTTCCCCCAGCAGCTTCGACGACTTTGAAGATTGGGGAAGCAGCCAGAAGAACACACAGGTGTGAGGTGAGTCAGCCCCCAGTAGGATCCAAGCTCGGCGGATGAATGCAGAACTCACAGCAGACTAGAGGCGGACGTTCCTCGGTGTCCTTGCTGTCGTCATGGTATTCCTGCTGCTCTCCAGGTAGCAGCCCTAGATGGTAGTGCTCGGTGAGCTGAACGCCCAGTCGGTTGGTCAGACTGACCTGCGCGAAGCCAGGAACGATCATCAGTATGGCCCGCTCTCTTCTTGCCGTGCTTGGTCAGGTTATGTTTGGCGCTGCTGGGAGCATGGTGGTTCAACGTCAGTATTCACTCTGGACGGGGGATTATATACGCTGCTGGAGTTCTCGAAATTCCTCGAAGCGGACAGCGACAACCGCTTCAAGTCAAGGCCATTCCACAACCCCGCCTAGAACAGAAATTCGTTTTCTAATCTCATTTCAACTTGGTTCGATCCGACCAGGTTCGGCGTTCACGTTCAAAGTTAAAACGTTCGATCGTGAGCCGCGGCTAGCAGGCAGGCTCAGGCCGCCGAGGTCCGGCAGAAGAAGGGATGCAGCATGGTATGGCGAGTGAAGCCGATATCGATTCCGACTTGAGGTGGGAGAACAAGCTCGCCTAGGGCACACCAGCCTCCGCAGTCAACGCCTGCAAACCGCGCATGAGGATGTCCAGCACGAGCGGATCAACTCTGCCCATCGCCCCCGTAAAGTAATCAGGCGCCTTCATCTGCGCAACGCCCAGCACACGCGAAAGCTGGCCTGCGAACCGCCCACTGTGGGCCGGATCCTCCTCCCGCAGATTGGACCATCGTGCCGTCTCGGGCGTGGGACCGCCATCGTCAAGCCACTCGATATCGTCGATGTCCTCCCCAATCGTATCGAGCGGGGATGCAGGTCGAGGTCCACCACTCTTCGCATCCAGCTCACGCCGCTCCTGTTCATCCTCCAGCACCTCCGTCCAAGGCGTTACCATCTCCGGAATGAGGTCGTACACGAACGCATCTTGACCCCCGCTCCCGACAGGATCCGCATCCTCCAACATCGAGGCGAGAGCAAGTGCGACCAGTCGGCGACGATGACGCGAGGCCATGTTCTCGAAGCGCTCGCAGAAGAGCTGGATCAGCTTTCTGGTCGCGATCGCGTATGCTTCCTCCGGTGATCCTGCACCTAGCGTTGAAGCGAGCCGAGCAGCCGAGTCGCGCAGCAGATGGAGGAATACACCAGGTTGCGCAGTGACGCCAATCCGAGCCACAGTGGAAATGAACGCGACTCCAATGATGGCGGACTCCTGAACATGTGAAGCGTGATGCCAGAAAGTGTCAGCATTCTGAACTACGGTAGATGCAATCTTCCTCAAGGTGGCTCACCTGGAAGTGCAGTGTTGCGCCCACAAGTGCGTGAGCCATTCCAGACCTAACCGCCACCTCCGCCCACAAATTGGGGTTGCTACCGTTCGATGTTGAAGTTGATGAAGTCTTCGCCGCATCCACGCCCACAGCCATTACCACCTCATCCACCATCTTCAGCACATGCGTTATCACCGAGCTCGTGTCGTCGGCCAACACGCTTGCCGTCTCCGCCCAGATCGCTTCTCCATGTTGCGCGATCAGATCTTGTGGAGCTAGGAGCGCGCTGCTGGTGATCACATTGCAAATGTGCTGTGTGTAGTCCGGCGTGGATATCAGAGCTGGGGCGAGTCGAAGCACAGAGAAGAGCGGACCCGTCATGTAGGGAGTGCTCGCCAGAGCTCGACTCCACAGCTGCAAGGCGTCAATCCCGATCAAAGGCGCCATAGATCGGCCGAGCGACTCTTCAATCATATGGGCCACAATACCGTGTAAGCCTTCGATTTGCTCTCGCGTTGTAGAAGACGGATTAGAGGCAGCGTTGCCTTCTGCTGGTAACACAAGTGCAATCGCACTCAACAACCGACCAGCCAGAACCAGCACACCCGGCTTGACCTTGCACTGCTCGTCCGCTCGCTGCTGCCACAAAGCAGGAATCAATTTCGCAAGTACGGGTACATGCGGAACCACCGCCGTTCCCATCCGTTCCGTTATCAGAGCAAGCGTACGGGTGCACGTCCGGATCGAGCTCAGATCCTGTACGTCGCTCTCGAGCTCCGTGCCACCCTCCGTAGACCCTGGCTGCGATCCGATCAGAGCGCAGATGAGCCCAAGGGCATCTGCGACATGCGGGTCCAGCATCTCCGGCTTGAAATCAGGTGTATCGATAAGTTGCCACAGCGTTCCTGCCGCCGTGAGCCGTACAACGAGATCCGTTCGACCCTGTGACTGCTGCAGTAAGGAGAGTACGACGGGGAAACATGTCGCCAGATCTTGCTCGGGTATATGCTCGATCCACAGATCGAGAAGAAGCAGGATCCGGCGCCGAATAAGTAGCCACGTCGAAGACGCAATCGCTGTCATGGGACTGTCGTCGAGAATGGACGCTTCGGGCAATAGTCTCCGTACTGCCGCACCGACACGCTCGTTGACCTCGGGCAGGTAAGGAATGACATAGCCGAGCGCGTTGTAGAGTGCATCCCGACTGACCACGGACCCAATCTCCAAAGCGGCAATCGAGTCCGGAGGACCTAGACTCTCAAAGTGGCTCCACACCTTTTCGGCCGCTTGTTTGTTGGCTTGTACGATCCCGACCAATAACCGCTCTGCCGCATGTCGGATTTCGATCTCGTCGCCTGCACTCCCATCCGCGGGCGCGGAGATGGAGTCGGCCCCTCTCCCGTCGACTACCACCCAATTCTCCTGGTCTTCTATCCACGACATCAGCGCAGGGCGCGTGAGAAGCATGTGTCTACTCAGGATGGTCTCCAGCACCGACACGAGGAAGTCGTCGGAGAGAAGAGGCGCAGCGCTGTTAGGGAGTGTCGTCCCTGGTCTCTTGAGCTCGGACAGGGTAAGTCGAAGCAAGACGAGAGCATGAATAACGAATTCGGCAGGTTGGACGGTCGCCGCCCCCGGTTCGCAGTTGACTGCTGTTCCTTCATCCGCCTCGAGCTCTTCCGACTCGCAGACGAGTCCATATAGCCCTTCTGCAGCATCGGGATTGATAGCCAAGGGCCTGCCTTGGAACGGGTCGTAGTCGGCCGCACGAGCCCAGTACCATAGCACAACTTCGGCCCAGCCTTCCCATCGCGCGGCTTTACTCTTGTCCCGTTCGACGAGGGCCAAAAAGAGTTTGGAAAAGCCAAGGAGGTGTGCCGTGAGCGAGGCGAGAAGTGGGCGGAGTGATTCTCTGGCATCGGATCCTTGAGAGGCTGAGGATAGGAGCGCAGATACCAGAGCCGAGCGCAGGTCGAAGATTTGCTGTAGAAAGACAGGCATGGAACGGAAGAAGGCCTGTGCCAGATTTGCACTTGAAGACGCTTCGGGAGTTTGATCCGACTGTGTTGATGTCACGATCCTTCTCGCTGTCGCAGTGCGTGCAGTGATCATGCCCATATCCGCGACGACGAGCTGAGTCAGGCATTGTAGGAGAAGGTGGCTCGTGCTTATCCGCTCGGTGAGGTACGGAGTTGACGCCCATGTGCCCAAGGTCTCGAGATCGAGTGAAGACGCGCCTGAGGGAGTAGCCGGTAAATTTGACTGGAAGAGCCCAGTGAAGATAGGGTGCAGTGTGGGAAGTAGCTGACGCGAGAGCTGTGGGGGACAGAAGGAGGCAGACATCAGAAAAAACGCAGAGCATCACACAAGTCAGGCTGGCGCACACTCACCTCTGTCATACGAATCTTGCCAGCGAGAAGCTTAGCGCCCGCAAGCACCGTGAGACACTCTATGCAGACCTCAGCAGCGCGCAGCAGAATGAAGCGCGCCTGGCGCTCTTGATCCGGCGGGAGCCCTGCGCTCAGCGCGGCATGCGATTCCTCCATGCGTTTCTGCAAGAAGTCGAACAGATCCGGCCATTGCGCTGGGAAATCGGTGCGCGCGATCTTGGCGATGCATACCGTAGCCTGCAAAGCGACTGCGCGTTCCGGTTCGAGGAGGGTGCGATGTAAGAGTGTGTTGCGGACATGGGTCTTGACGTCGTCCGAGATCGAGAGCTGAATGCGCGAGACTACACGCGGTCGCCAGAACTTGTCGCACACGTTCTTCAGTCGGATGATGGCCCCGATGCGCACCGCAAGCGCGTCCTTCTCTGTGGGCACGCTGCTCAACAACAGCTGCTCCTGCTGTCCGTTGGTGAATGCGATCTCAAGCAGGAGCGGGCAGAAGTTGGCCTCGGTTCGCTCCCAGGCGGTCAGGACAGAGTCGGCGCGCTGGAGCGATGCAGCTGATCCGTCCGTCGCGAGCAGCAGAATCTCCACCAGAGCAGCGGCGGACAGCGGCGGCACAGTTACGCTGCTCGTGTCGTCCATCTTCCTTTGTATCCTGCGGGTGTTGTTGTGGTGATGGTCAGGAAAGAGGGAAATGCCGACCTCATCAACAGCGACTTCTTCCTCGTCCACGGAAATCACGGCTGGACAACATGAGCACGGACGGCTCCTTTGATGGCAAGGGAGGGTGTATAATTTCGCGGGAAGACCGAGAGGGAATGAACAGTATGGTAGGACCGAGGGAGGAGCTGGAACAAGTGGATGAAGGAGAGAGAGAATACAGAGAGGAAATACCGAGGGGGCCCGAGGACAGTAGGGAAAAAAGGGGAACGAGCGCGCGGAACTATCTATCGTCCAAGCCCGCCGCCGCCCATTGGACTCCGAGCGCACAGCCAGCGGAGCGTGACGTCGATGTTGACCTGGCTCTTGCTCGAGATCGAGTAGCACGACACTTCGCGGTTCGTGACTGAGTGCAATTGCCTGTGAAGAGCGGAATCTGTCAGCATCACCTGTGCAAATCCCTTTGTGGCATATCAGCAACTCACATCACTCGGATGACTTCTTCTACCGTCGCCGCCCCCTTGACGTCGTTCTTGGTCGCCAATACAAGAAGCGGGATGCCCGCCAGTGCCGGCCGCTCCAAAAGCGCATGCAGCTCCTCCTTCGCAATCAGCCACGGATCCACAATCGTAGCAGCAGCCTCGGCAACGGCTCCCGAACCTCCACCTGCTGACGCCGCAGCTAATGCCTGGGGCGATATACCATCTGCTGTCGGTAGCGCATGGAAGGAGGCTGGTCCGATGGGTAGAGAGGAATCGACGACGAAGACGATGGCGGAAACTCCGGAGCAGTATCGCGACCAGAGTGTGCGATATCTTGGTTGACCCCTGTTGTTCGAGCGGAGGTTATGCCAGAAGCGTCAGCTACATGCGCCTTGCGTACATAGCATAAGAACTGTACACGTACCCAATATCCCACACCTTGATCGTTGTGTTTCCGTTGCGCACTGGTGTCATCGCATCCAAAAAGAGAGAGTCAGCATTTAGTCTGCCCATTGCGTGCATGTATACGCAGTAAAGAGCAGCTACATGCGCGCCTACGGACGCCTCACCTTTGCGCATGTTGAAGCCCACCGTGGGAACCACCTCTGTGAAAGACGGTCATCACAATGATGGAAGGCATCAGTGCTGTGCTGAGTACACCGCACTGGCGTGATCGGGGACCACTCACCTTCAGAGAACTGGCCAGAAGACAGCAGATTGACGAGCGAGGTCTTGCCCGCTGATTGCAGTCCCACCACACCTGTGTAGCGCAGCAGCAGAGAGAGACGATTCCAGTCAGTACATAGCTGGATCCACCAGCAGCGAAAATGATGACCCACATATTTCGAGATGTTTGCTGCTAAAGAGGCCCCGGAAGAAGGAGAGCACCCAGTCGACGAGGGATGTCATCCTGAGCGAGTAGAGCGGGGCTGGGCCGAGGAAAGCTGTGTTGTTGGCTGCTGCTGCTGAGAAGATTGTTGTCGTGGTCACTGTCGCTGTTGAGGGAACGGAGGCGGGAAACAGGAGCGAAACGATGACCGCATATGGCGGATACACAATGCTCGGCTCCCGTTCTCACCCGAAACTGACTACTTCCCTCCCGAATCCTTCCGCTTTTCACATTATACACTTTTCTCACGATCATCGACAGCAAACGCATCGCAACAAGGAATAAGGAATGGCGGGCTGGATTTCGGAACAAGGAAGGTGATCAAAAACGACAGGAAGGGAAGGGAGAATGGGCCAAGGTTGAGTGTCAGGACGATGCGGGCGCTTGAGGTACCGTCTCAGACCTCTTCAACGACCACGCCTTGGCCTCTTGCGATTCTAGCTGAAGTACCACTCGACATTGGAGTCAATGTGACCTGACGTGATGTTGCCACCGAGAGCGATAAAGGCCGCCTTGGTGAACGACATATCGTTGCAGCCGAATGTAGAGCCTTCAACTGCGCCGCACACATCCAGGATCTCGACACGAACTGTCTTCTTGTTGGCCGGGTTGGTGACCGTAGCGAACTTGCCGCACTTGCTGTGGTAGGCCTGTAATCATTGCAGCAAAACCAGAGCATACAAGGTCAGAATTATGAATGATGCACATCCCCCCTTTCGAAAGACTCACGGAGTGGATCCAGCCAGGGTTGAGGCAGGCACCGAGGGTGTCGTCGGTGTACGGGATGTTGCAAGACCCAGTGCCAGGCTTCAAGTAGTACGGAAGATCGTCGGTAGTCTGCGTCTTCTTCGCCGCTCGGACCAGAGAGATCCCAGCTGCGACGGTCGAGGGCGAGTCGCACGCAGCATAAGTTGTGTCACGCGGCGGGTCAGCGCTCGTGGGAACGGTACCTGGTGTGGTGCTCTTGCCCTGTGCGCCGACAGCCGGCACCGGTGGGTTAGCGCTCGGTGGGACAATACCGCCTGGCGTGGGGATCTTGCCCTGTGTGCCGGGAGCCGGCGCAGGTGTGGTACCAACCACAGCAACGGCGAGGAAAGCTGCGGCCAAGACGAAGGGGCGGATCGCGACCATGGTGTATAAGGGTGTGAGGGAAGCTTCTGGTGTTTGAAAAGGAGCAAGAAGAGGAGGGTGGGAAGTGGGGATGATGTGGGAAGTAGGAGGAAGAATGTTCAACTTTGTCTCGTCGGGAGTTTATAAACATCTCCCACCGCGCATCACATCGTCTTTGTCTTCCACACCGGATTCGAATCGTGCGTGTTGGGGCTGAATCCGAAATGAGGGCACGGCATGCTGGACGTGTGTGGTGCTCTAAGAGGTGATCGGTGATCGTGGGGGGACTCATCTCACGCCTTGAAGTCATCAGAGGACATCTTGGCACGATTACATATGTAGATAGTGGTTGACTTGCGCCGACCACGAAATGAGGGACCCTCCTGCGGAAGAGAGTTCTGGGGACCATGAGCGTGTCGTCGATGTTCTGGACACCCGGCCCTTGACGCTTGACGCTGCGCACGAGATATGTACTAGGGAGACATGTCTGCAGCAGGGTCGCAGGCTAGGCATGTCGGGTCGCGGTCGTTGTCGAAGCCGGGTGGCGCATCGTGCAAGGGGTGCTGACCACAGCGGCTGCGAAAAGAAAACGACGGATGGTGATCATACATAGCAGCGAGTCTAGTCTGGTGGGATACAAGAGCAAGAAGAAGGTATGGGAAGTGGACAGGGGAGGATAGGAGAAGGAAGTGTCAGCTCTTCGCCCTCCTCATGAGACATTCACATCTGGCTGACGACGAGAAATCAGAAGAACAGCGAGGGACAGATCCCCATCTCGACCTTTCAGCGGCACACGATGCTTGATGTACACAAGTGAAGAAGGAGCACCGTCGGCTGATGCGATTACCGACGACGTCCAGAATGCATTCCTTCGATGATGAACGGTAGGGCAAGCTGCTGGGTCCAAGCCCCCCTAAACGAACCGATAGATCATTGTATGATCTTCTGATGCCGTCGGTCCACAACCGGCACAGCGAAGCAAAGCGATAACACAGCCGGCACAGCGAAGCAAAGCAATAGGATCCTCGTCGACTCACACCGACGGACCCGACCCAGCCTCAGCGCCCGAAGAGGCAGAGATAGCAGCAGGCACGAACGTCGACATCAGCACCTCATCAATCTTCACCCTGATCGTGTTCGCAAACCCACCGCCCCCAACCCCAAGCCCCAACTCCTCCGCCTCCCTCACAAGCTCATCCCGGACTTGCACCCATCGGGACAGAACCTCCTCCCGCCGTCTCTTCTCCGACCTCTCCTCCGCCACAGCTCTCTTCCTCTTTGCGCTGGATCGGATCGATCCCAGACTGCAGCTCTCGCCCTTGGAGGTGCATGAGGCGCATTTGACGCGGCCGACGGTTACGATGCAGCAGCTTTCCGCGGAAGAAGAGGATGGTCCTATGGGGCGGGCTTTGGTGCAGGCTGTACAGGGATCGGGGTGGAGCATGAGAGTTGCTGATGGGTTGGTGATGAAGTACTGTCGGGTGACGCGGATGTGGCGAGACTGAGAGAGCATCGGAAGGGGTCTTACTTCAGCATTTGATCATCCAGCTATAAGGCGAACAACAAAAAAGATAAACTCACCCCTTGATTCCCCTCCCGTAGACGCTGCTCCAACAACTGCCGTAATCTAGCTTGTTCTCTCTCCCGCTGCTCCTCCGGCATATTCGCATACACCCTCGCAGCCAAATCAGAGTGCGCCGGCGTGTTATCGACTTCGCTATCTGAATCAGAATCAGAATTTCCATTTGCGGCTCCCTCTGCGTGCCCGTCCTTATGAGCGCTGCTTCTGTGCTTGGACCCGTTCGACTTCCTGCCTTTGCCGGAAGAAGAGGAGATGCCTGACTTCCGTGCAGACGAAGAACCCCCATCAGTCTTCCGCCTCTTCGCCGGTGCTGAGCTCCCCTCTGCTGCGTCTGAAGCGCGCATGCCATTGGACCGCGATGACGACTTGTTCCTGCCGCCTGCTCCAAGCCCATCGTTAGAAGAGGATGGGTCTCCTGCTGCTGTTGGGTCATCCGCCGCGATGTATGACCTGTTGCTTTTCATAGCTCTATGTGTAGACTGCGCAACGCCAGAGAATCCCGGTCCAGCGAGAGCGAGCGGAGCGGGTGGGGGAGGAGGAGCTTTGGCTGCAGCTGCATACCAGGGTATTTCGGACATAGTCAGCTCTTCGCTCCCTTGTTCTTGCTCCTGGTACTGCTGCTCATCGTGAGGCTTTGCACTAATCTTGGCAGAAGATGATGATGACTGCCGTTCGCGAGCGGACTGTGTGCTGATAGGCGATCTCGAGTACGTCGTATCCCTCGCGCGGACAGCTGCCGACCGTGATCTGGAGCCCTCGGGGTGGGATGAGACGGGGAGTCCGATGTGCTGTTCGTTTGCTGCCAGGTCTCCATTCAAATTGAGATATTGGTCCTCGACTGCAAAGGCTGCGAGTACCTCGGCATCTGCTGCTGCTGTTGCGGCCGCTGCAGCTGCGATCTGCGCCAGACGACTCGGAGGCGAGGCGTTGGTGTTGGAGTATTCGGCAGCAGATACGGGCACTGTCGCCGTTGCTGGTGCCGCGCTAGAAGGAGGTGGCGGCGGCAATGGCAGGGTGGGAGGGCCGCCGCTTGCGCTGTTGCCGTTGCTGTTGCTGTTCGCTTCTGGAAGGACTGTGTCTGGGGCGGGCGATGACGAGGATGCAGCAGCGTGCATTGCTCTGACAGTGTCGATGGTGAGCATGGCGGCTGCGTTGGCGTCTGCTTGAGCTGCTGCTTCTGTTGCGGACCGGAGCGCATTGCTGAGATGCTGCTGGAGCATACTCTCGGACAAATCCTGCGTCTGTTCCTTGCTAGCCGATGTTGACGCTGCTGTTGCTACCATAGCCGGTGCCGACGAGCCAGACGCGGACGCAGGAGGAGGTGGAGCTGCCATTCTTGATAAGCTCAAATCCGCTGCTGGCCAGTCGGAAACAGCCTTCTCTTTCTAGCAGTTGGTCGAGCGGGGTCAAGGAGAAGCTCCCCAAAATGGTGACTCACTGTTTTGGACCAGACTGACACTCGCCGCTCGCCACGTGACTGACATTTGACCGACTCTTTTTCCGGAGAGATCAAATCCGGGAATACAGTCGGACATCCGGCATCACGTGGGAAGCAATCTTAATTTCTGAGGAGACCTCGCTTCGAACCACCTTGCTTCGACAGATCTTGATTCGCCGTACTGACCTTGCCAACCGAGGAAGCAAAGGCACAGCAGCAGTGAGTACATAGTGAGGAGAATAGACAAGATTTGCGGCGGCCATGTCATCACTACTATCTCTGTTCCGGCGGCAAGTGGCAGAGAACTTTCTTTTTCTTTGCGCCTTTGCGGCAGGTTCGTCACTCGACTACTTCTCACTCACTACTTCTTTCACAGGCCCTACCGCCCACCTAAGCACAGTAGTCACTAATCAGATACTCTTCATGTCTCATCAGGCACGACGCTAATTATCGCTTCAATTCGCAGCTCAGCATCGTCTCCGTGAGCCGGCGCATGTGTGAGATATTGCGACAAAGGGGGAGAAATGCTTCAAAAGGGGAACATTTCCCTTCAAGCTTCCTGAATCCCACGTCCATGTTGTATGCTGTCCGCTGAGCTCTTCTCTCTCTTTTGCTGATCTTTCTCTTCCTCGCTCCAGCCAACAGAAATCTCCATAGCTGACAGTGTCCAAATCCCTCCTCAAGATGGTGTCCCAAGCCGATACAATCCAAGAGCAGGATCGACAAGCCCTGGCCGTCGTCCCATCCACAACTTACAAGGACACCATCAACGAGAAGGTGGCATCATCACCGCCTGAGCCTCTCACGGCCAAATCCAGCGCCATCGCCACACCCGACGAGTCCAAGGAGTATGACGCCCCATCTGACCCTCGAGAGGCGGATCTCAAGAAGCATTCAGACATCTTCACCGTCCTCGCCAGTGGATGTGCTCTCATCTCTGATGGATACCAGAACAATCTCATGACCATGACAAACGTCCTCTTCACCAGTGAGTCTCTCAGCCTCAGATCATACTCGCTCTTCCCCTCTTCAGGAGACTTTGTGACTGATTTTGATGTTCATGAACAGAGCGATACGGGAAAAGTGTCTACAACAGCGAGGTCTCAACGCGAGTATCCAACTCTCTCCTGGTCGGCGCTGTCATAGGTCAAGTCGTCGTAGGCCTCATCTGCGATCGGATCGGGCGGAAGAGCGCCATCGTCCTCACGACGGTGCTCCTCGTCGTATCCGCCATCTTTGCCACCGCAGCCACTCCTCTTCATGGTTCGACCGACATCCTCTTCTGGTGGCTGACCGTCACCCGCGGTGGTGTCGGAATCGGAGTTGGTGGAGAGGTGAGAAGCTTCAAGTTACACGCTTTCTTTGATTCCGATTTTATTCTCACATCATATTTCCTCTCTGCTACTCCCCAGTACCCTGCTTCTTCGACAAGTGCCAGTGAAGCAGCAAACGAGAGATACGGTCAGAAGAGGCGAGGTACCGTCTTCGTCTTCGTGACAAACGTTGTTCTGTCCCTCGGCGGACCGTTGGCCGTTTCCGTATTCCTGTAAGTCTGCACTGGCCTAGCTAGTTCTACATTCGATCGCGTAGCCTCGTTCGTTGAAATAACGCGTCTTCCGCTTCTGCTCTGTCGCTCCCTTTGAACAGTATCGTCCTTTCCGCCGCACAATACGGAAACACAACCTCTGTACGTCACAGTACGCCCGTTCTTCTCCAGACTCGTAATTCAATGACTCAAATCTCTGCTCTCATTTTTCCAGACCTCAGACATGCGCTCTCTCGACATCACCTGGCGGATTTGCTTCGGAATCGGCGCACTCCTTCCCCTCATCGTCTTCTACTTCCGGTGGAAGATTATGAACAGCAAGCTCTATCGTCGCGGCGCCATCCGCAAAAACGTCCCTTACCTGCTCGCTATCAAACGATACTGGAAGCGTTTCCTTGGTACTTCTCTCTCCTGGTTCTTATACGACGTGGTTTCCTTCTCTAATGGCGTCAGTAGTGGGACCATCATCGCGTCCGTCGTCAAGGATTCGACATTGAAAAGTACAGCGGAGTATCAGCTTCTCTTGGGTGCGATCGCTTTGCCAGGCGCAGTGCTCGGCGCTTTCGCGTTGCCGTACTTTGGTAGCAAAGTGAGTACATAGCTTTGCTCTGCGTCTTCGTATTCTTGCTATGCAGGTCTAACGTTTTACACTATCGATCATCAGTACCTTTTGATGACCGGCTTCGCTGGGTATCTGATCATTGGTCTCAGTATCGGTCTGGGGTGGGACAAGGTACGCTTCTTGAAGTTTTCTTGCTAAGCACTGAGAAGACAGCCACTGACACCATTGCTCTTGTCATCCCTCTTCGTCTACAGCTGATCAATAACGCGCCTGCTTTCGTGGTCCTCTACGGTCTACTCGCCTCGTAAGTCAAGAGTCTGCAAGCACGGTATTCGCTCTTCTCAACAAACTCAAAGCGAAAATGGGCTGCATCTCTTTCTACAGGTTCGGAAACTTCGGGCCAGGCTCCGTCTGTGGCCTGATCAGTGCCGAGTCATTCCCAACTGCACTTCGAGGCACTTTCTAGTAAGTCACGCTTTTTCATAATCTGACTCCCACTGAACTCGACTAACTCGACTATCTTTCTCCACTACACTCGCAGCGGACTGAGCGCTGCTATCGGCAAGACTGGGGCTGCGATAGGCACGCAGGTTTTCCGGCCCATACAAGACCACCTTGGCAAGAAGTGGACGTTCATCATCGCTGCCATTGTGAGTCGCTTCTGCTCGCCTCATTTTGAGCCAAGTAGTAGTCTTGCTGATACCTCTTCGTCTACCCAGGTCGGCGTCCTCGGCATCATCATCGCCCACTTCTTCGTGGTGGACACGACCAAGCTCGATTTGGAAGCCGAGGACGAAGCCTGGAGGCAGTACCTCCTTGCCAATGGCTGGAATCACGAGATGGGCGACGGCACTAGTATGGGACCGAGTCATCTTGCCAGCGAGGTCAGACGTGATGATGACGGTGGGATGGCTCTGCAGAAGGGTGTTATCCAAGACGAAGAAGTCTCGTCTGCGTCTTCAGAAGTTGGGAAGGCGCGATGAAAGGAGAAATGGTTCTGCTTTCTTACGATTTTTACGAATACGACCTTACATTTTCCTGCCTTCACATCGACACGCTTCACAGTGACATATCTCGATTTTCGAAAGGATGTCCGGACAAACTCATTCAGGTATATATAGCATTTCTCTTCGTAGCAACCCCAGGCAGCCATCATCGCAGCCGCCGTTCGTGCTGCTCCCACTCGACAACCCTCGGTCGCCAACGTACGCACCCGCTTACCCGTCTCTGGCTTCCCCTCCCCACTTGACGAGCGTGAGGACCCGACCCGGTCTCTTCCC
>RDSH01000336.1:0-17155 GCA_009428295.1 Tilletia walkeri
CCTCCTGTGATAATTTTCGCGGGTGTACCATCCTGGGATAAAACACAAAATACTGTACCATCCTGTGATAAACCTCCAGTTCCGGTGGTACGTTCACTTCAAGACGGACGAGGTCCCAAGATGGAAGGAGAGAATCGTGTGTATGGTTGGTATGGTTTCGGCCCAGGGATCCGTCACAGCAGGCGGCCGGTGGCAGTCCAAGACGAGTCCGCCTCAGGCCTGACCCCAAGATTGAATACATGTATTATTGTATCGCCCCAGGATCGCCCTACCACACCCTCCTCCACAAACTCCTCCACCACCCAACCCCCTCCCCATCCCTCCCACCTCTCCCCCTCCTCCCCTCCCCACTCTCCAACCCCCTCCCCGCCCTCCCCCTCCTCCTCACCACCCCCGCCCTCGTCAACGCCTCCTCAAGACCCATCAACTCATGTCTCATCGCCCTCGCCGCGAACGGCCTCAGCAGATTCTGCACCCACTCACTCGCAATCGACGGCGGTTGACTCAGGTACAGAGCGCCCAGGTAGGCTTCGAACAGGTCTGCTTTACGCGAGTGCGGCAGGTCGGGAAGGTAGAGACTTAGTCTTCTACGACGGGTCTCTTCTGGGTCTTCTGTCCCTGTCGAACTCGAAGGACGACGTTTGAGGAGGAGCGACGCATTCGTATGTGAGAACGACGGATGGAGCGGTGGAGGACCTATCGCGCTCTTCGGATGCTGAGTACGGAGCGTCTCCAGTGCCCACTCGGCCGTGTCCAGTCGGAGCGTCTCCAGTCCGGCCTGGTTGTAGAGATGGCCGAGGATGTCATTCGAGACCAGATGCGATTTGAGAATGGCCATCGTCTTCGGTGAGAGATCAGCCACTTCGCGGAAGATGAGGGTCCGAGTGGCCAGTTCGAGCACAGAGTCGCCCAGATACTCGAGTCGCTGTCAGCAGAAACAGGGGTCAGCGCACTTACACCAAAAACCAAGAAAGAAGGGGTGATACCCACAGCAGGCTTCTCCAACACCCAAGCCGAGTCCGGCCCAACATCATCCCCCGCCAGATGGTTGACCCCCAACGCCAGGGCCCTCATCTCCATATCCGGTATCCTCGGCGTCGGCGGTGGATAGTCCGCAGGCAGGTGCAGAGGCAGCAACTCAAAGAACGGCGGAGCATGGGAGTTCAAGATACCTTCGCGGAGATGGGTCTGATGTTGGCTCTCAGAGTTGTTGCTCCTATTGTTGACAGTTGTGGTGGAAGATGAAGGATGTTGCTCCGTCTCGTCCTCGTCATGCTGCCCCTGTCGAGACGAATCAATCAACGAAGCACTCGAAGGATAATTCTGAGTGAACGCCCCTCTAGCCCCTTCCTCCTGCTCCTTCCTCGAAGGATACGCATCATCCCGCACTCCCTCTCCTCCACGCGCCAACACCGAACTAACCAAATTCCAAAGCAAGCTATCGCTCTCGCTCTTGTCCGGGGATGGAGCTGGTTCGGTCTCCACAGCCGATGGTCGGTTGGCAAGGGAGGGATCGATGTAGGTCATCAACGGGACAGCCCTCGTAGCCAACTCAACAGCCTTCGCGTTTTGAGCTGCGCGTTCCATGCGCGTGGGAAAGCGGACATTGGGCTCCTTCTGCTTTTGAGGGTTGGAAGATGTGCGGCCGTAGGTGTGGGTCTTGTTGCCGCTTGTAGGAGGAGGAGCTGGAGTCGGAGTGGGAGTAGGAGGAAGCCGTACGCCTGCACTGAGACCTAGGCCAGAAGCCAGCGCACCCGCCCGAACACTGGCAAGGTTGATGCCGCCTATAGAAGCAACCATTTTTGCCTTCCTGAGCGTCTTGAGAGTCTTCCTCCCTCTCCCTACAGCAGGAGTAGGAGCAGGAGTAGGAGTACTGACAGGAGTAGGAGCCGAGACGGGTTGTGCGGGAGCAGATCTAGATGGGACGCCGGTCGCTCTGAGTGCTGAGGATGGTTCGATGCCTAGCTTGATGAGGAGTTGAGCTCTAGCGCGTGCGCGTGCGAGGGTTGCATTCTTGATGGCAGCTGCTGTTGCTGATGATGAGGAGGATGAAGCTGGAGATGGGTTGCCATGACCGCTGCGAGATTTGCGTGGTTTTGACCATAAGCGTGAGGCTGCTGCTGTTGCTGCTGCTGTCCCGCCTGATGAGAGTGAGGATGGAGAGGAGGGAGGATGTGGGACTGCTGAGAGAACGCGTGCTGCTGTGGATGAAGATGTATGCAGTCGCCGTCTAGAACAAGAAGAAGCAGTGAGCCTCGCAGGAGTCAGACCACAACCTCGCATCTCTCTCTCTCTCTTAATACTCTTAGTGAGGATGAGGCAATGGTAAGCAGCTGACGGAGAAGGTCGAGGTCATCTTCCCTCCTTTTCTCGGCCGAGTGAATAGCTGGATGAGATCGAGCATGCTCTCCTCGACATCGGCACACTCACTCGACCACCACCTTCACCCCAAACACCACAGATAGCAAGCAGCAATGTCCTTCACACGCTCCGCCTTCGCTCTCACCGCACGCGCACGCTCATCAGCTGCTACCGCTGCACCCGCCCTCCGCTCCATCGCACAACGACGAGCCATCGCATCCGCCCCCGTCGGTGAGGAGTTCGTCAACGAGCGCAAACACGCAGCCGATCACGCAGGAAGTAAGTATTCCTCCTTGAACAGGACAAGGCTCAGCAATAGACTGACTCTTCATATTCTACTTCCACAGAGTCTGCCGATCTCTGGCGCAAGATCTCCCTCTACGTCTGCATCCCCGGTGGTGAGTCCCCGAAGTTTACCCAGCTCTCCCTTTCTACCGGATCCCTTCCACTGAACCCCTTCTTCCCTTGCTGTCATACCTCAGCCGCCGTCATCGGTGTCTACATCTACGGCATCGAAGCAGAGCACATTCACCACCGCGACCACGAGATTCACGAGGTTAGTTCTCCCATCCGTCCCCTTTTGCGCATCGAAACCATTCGCCAGAGCTAATCGGGTTCTTCTTGCTCTCTACCACAGAACGGCGGTGAGCTCCCTGAGCGCGTCATGTACGAGTGAGTCTTGCTTCGACCAAGGGCTGGTTACATGCAGTCGGTCCACATGCTTACTGAAGTTTTGAACTCCGCAGCTACAACGTACGTCTTTCCACATCGACCTCGGACCTCAGGACACAGCACCGAGGCTGCGCAGAGCTACTTTCTTCTCACTGACGCTTATCTCATCATTCCTTTTTATCTCTCCCCTCGCTCCCCCAGAACATCCGCAAGAGGGTACGCATCGTCCCTTTTTCTTCTCTCTCATGTTCCCTTTCCCCGCTCAATTATACTCACGCTTTTTCACTCCTCAATCTTTGCAGTCATTCCCCTGGGGCCAGCAGGTACGTTTCAAAGGAAATTTCCAACGTATATCTCCATATTTCAGCCTGCTAACGGAAATGTGTCGTTTTCTACTTCTACTCCCGCTTGCGCAACTACGGACCCCAATCAGTCGCTCTTCTTCAACCCCAAGGTATGTTTTCCCCCTCTCGCCCTCAGTCTAGTCCACTGATAAACAATCAATACTGACCCCACACACACTTCCCGCTTCCCCCAATTCTTCTCCTCCGCAAACAGGCAAACTACCCCTCCGAGGAGATGTGAACAGCCATTCTACCCCCCTTCTTCCACCTCCGACATCTTTCCACCTGACCTTTCCTTCAGTTCCACATTTCTGGATTTACATCGCAATTCCAGAACCTACACGTCTCCTTTCCCTCCTACTTTATACACACCGGACGTCCACCTGTCGCCTTCATGCTTCATGCCCCATGCACATACATACATGCAAACCCTTGTCAGGCAGCGCGGAACGAACTCCAGGGTTGATAAGTACAACATAAGGAGTTGAATACCGTCTATTAGTTTGCAAAAGGCGAAGATACGAAAGGGGGAATAGAAGATGCCAAAACCCAGCCTCCAGCAGGTAGTGCAGGGAAGTTCACCAACGCGTGATATCCTCAACCTCCCCAAACACACTCTCCTTCACTTTAGCCTTCCCACTCCCATCCTGACTCTCCCCCGCGGCTGCCGTCGGCTCCTTCAAGGACAGCCCCTGAGCAGCAACCTGCAACGCATGCAAATCACCCTGCCAATCCTTCCACTCCTCCCACCCCACCCCCTCCCCTTCATAAATCCCACCCAAAACCCCACGCAAGAACGCACCAACAGCCTCATTGATCTGCTCAAATTCCAATAGGAACCCATCATGTCCATCCGGCGATTTGACATGGACCAACTCCGACCCCGGGATGAGCGTATGAAGCAAGATCTGTTCCGAAGGCGCGAAGAGTCCGTCCGATTCAATCGAGACGATCTGGATCCGAGGCGACGGAACTCCCCATCTCGTCGCGTCCGACCCTAAGAATCCCAACACCCGAGAAAGCGCATCATACTCCTCCCGCTCCGCCTCCACCCGCGCGTCCGCATCCGTCAGCGTCGAGTTGAGCGCAGCCGAACTCAACGGAGGTTCACCACCATCATTCTCCGTCTCCCATCCCCATCCGGGCGCTTCTTCCCCCCGACTAGATTGACCCCATGAATGTCGACCGCGAGCAACGTCGTGGCTGTCCATCTTACGCGTGAGGTGCATGTAGCAGTTCGCATCGAAACGCTTGACGAACTTGTCGCCTTGATAACGGAGGTAGCTCTGGGCTGAGAAGACTTTCGTAGCGGGAGAGGGGTGGCTCGCGCCCGTCCTTGCTGGGGAGCTGACTCCTGAGCCCTGCTGCTGAGGAGGGGTCGTGTTACCGTTCCCGTTCGAGGTATTCCCGTTCGTCGTTGAGTTCGAAGAAGGAGGCGAAGAAGGAGGCGGTACAGCGGGCGGCGCCACGCTCGAAGCAGCAGCACCCACACTCTGCTGTCGTTCAGGTTTACCCACCCTCCTCCCGAACCTCGACTCAAAGCTATCCCGACTCCGATAGGTAAGCAACGCAGCCATCCGAGCAGCCGACAGGCCATTCCGAGGCGGCGAAGCCAGGGTATAGTATCCATCCTGATAGAGAGGGTCGGAAGTGATACTCTGTCGTTGAGCTTCAGCCCAAGAGATGCCCCACGCCGAATGACGGGCGGCGGTAGCGATGGGAACTAGAGCTCGAATGTAAGGCTCTTGTCTTGAAGATGGAGAGCCGTTCGATTGTTGAGAGGACGCGTCTGCTGAAGGTGGGAATCGGACGGGGAAGCAGAGTGGCCATTCGAGGACTGCCATACCGCCCATGGAGCCTCCTACGACAGCAGCGAGTTGTTCAACGCCGAGGAAGTCCAAAAGGACCTTCTGGATCCTGCGCGCGTGTATCATCAAGGGAGCGGCGCGTCAGAATCAAAGCTCCTGATACAAAAGTCGCGTCTTTAGGACTAACTCACCTAACGTCATCCCTCACAGTCGTAGCCGGGAATTCAGGCCCCCACCACCCACTCCCATCCCACCCATCCTCCTCCCTGGAATGCTCCCCATCCTGCCCTTCCTTCCTCGTACAAGGACTCGCACTCCCATAAGGCGACCCCAGCACATTAGCACAAACGACAAAAAACCTCGTCGGATCAAACAATTTACCAGCTCCCAACAGAGGCCCCCACCAATCTTCGACATCCGCGGAACCTGTTAGGGCGTGGGCTACTAGGAGTGCGTTGGAGTGGGTTGAAGGGTCGAGGGTGCCCCATGTTTTGAAGGCGAGGGGTACGTTGTGCAAGATGTGGCCGGACTCGAGGGTGAAGGAAGGGATGAGGAGGTATTTCTGGCCGGTTGGGAGGAGGGAGGATTGAGGTGAGGTTGGGCCTGGGATCAGGTAGGGCTCTTGCTTCCCTGCTGCTGCTGCTGCTCCTGCTCCTGCGCTTGTGTGTCCGTTTGTTGATGGCATCGTGTGAGTGGAGAATTGAGGGAACGTCGTGGTCGTCTGACTCCGGGCTGGCTGATAAGAGAGAGAGAAGAGAAACGTGTGGGATGCGCTACGCTACAAGAACTGGCGCCTGCTTTTGAATGCTCGCTGAATGCTGTCGTCGCCGGTCCCTCGCTTCTTTCCCCATCCCGGCCTCGATGTCGAAGGGCAAGAAAAAGTTCAGAAGCATGCAATGCGCATCGGTCAATGGCGCCATCGTGCAGACCCACGTGCCAAAAGGATGACTCGGTGTTTTGGTCTAGCTTCTCCATTCTCCCAAGTGTGCTCAGATATCAGCAGGAAGATATGACAGGAAAGGAATGGGAGAACAGAGCATTGCAAATGTGGTTTGAACGACGGGACGAACAACAGGGACGAGCGACAAGAGAGACAGAATAGAGGGGGGGGAGAGAGAAGGCGAGGAGATTGAGAGGAGATAAGCAGGAAAATTGGTTAGGGTAGGGAAGAAGTAGAAGGGGAGGGGGAAATGAGCGGCAAGAAGGGAAGTGTATAGGAAGAGGAGTATATAAGTAGAGAAAGGAGAAAGGAAATATGATGATATGTAAAGATGGAGAAGGAGGGGGAGGGAGGAAATGCGATTCAGAATTGTGGTTGTTGTTGTTGGTCGTTAAAATTGTGGTGTATCCGAGAAATTGAGGTTATGTGAAAAAAAAAGAACTACTTCCGCCGGATCTTCTTCTTCTTGTTGAATGTTGTCTGTAGCGAATCCTTTACACAGTCGGTAGTAGATGTTTTTGTCTCGTTCCGATGAAAGCGACTTGAACTTTTGCTGCAAATTTTGAAGGGGGAGGCGGTCGTCTTTGTAAGGGTCGTACGTTTGATTTGATGTCCATATCTGTGTGTCCGTGTGCGTGTCTGACGGTGCGTAGAGAATCTGGGGACCAATTCGAGGCAGAAGAGTATCGGTGCAAAAGCAAAGGGTGGGAAACGACCGAGAACGCCGCGCAACAATGCGACCCGCCGCCGCCGCCGCCAATATCGAAGTAGAGCCGCCTTCTGTCCGCGTTTTGTGGTTTCGCCGTTCGTCTTGATGCGCAAGGCGGCGGGGACCATTTGAATGGAACGCGGGCTGAGGAGAAGGCGGATATGGGGAGAAAAGCGAGCCTACTTCCGCGGCCCATGTCCAAAGATCAACGTCCTCGTCCAAACCTTCAACATCTGCCAAGCAGTGAGCGGCACCGGCTCCCCCATCTCCACCTTCCTCCTCCTCTTCATCCGACTCCTGAAATGTCTCTCCACAAGCTGGAAAATCACAGCGTCGAACACCCCCTGCGCAAAGATGAACCAGCGAGCGACGCTGTGCAGCCCGCGCTGCGTTCGGCGCTCCATACCGCCCACGGGCACCGGGTCGGCCAGATCCACTACGATCCGGATGATAGAGACCGAGAAGAGACAGACGTACGCCGTTGGGTAGAGTAACATCAAGATCGACGCCTGTCTGTTCAACGTCGACCCGACAGATTCTACGCATGCCCCCGACTTGATCGACGCAGACGAATGGGCCGAGTTGTGCGTGGTGACCCCGGCCCCATGCCCGCCTCGCCCACCACCACCGCTACCGCCATTCCCGTCCGAATGATTAGCATCACTCATCCTCCTCACACTAGCCGCAACTTTCCCAATCCAACTGCCCGGAAATCCACCATGCAACGAACTCTTAAAGCCATGCTGTGTCCCACTCGTAGGCGATAACCCCCTAGACCCATCCAGCGTCGAACTCCCGCTCAACTGAGTGACGTCCATCCCCCACTGGAAGTCGCCCATCGCAGCTTCGAACTCCTCCATGACAGTCAACGAAGCCTCACAAGACTCAGGCGTGCCCAAGTTACCCCATCCCCTCCCGCCCAACCCAGCAGAAGACCCATGCCGACTCCGCGATTGGAGAGGTTCGTTGCTTGAGTCAGCCACGAAACCCTCCTCCACATCCAAGCCAACAGCAATCCGCCTCTTCGCAGCCTCACTCGCCTTCCGCCTCCGCTGTCGATTCGCCTCGACCGTGTTGGCCGCAATCGTAGGAGCGATGGCTATTGGGCCCCCTTGTTCCTGCTGTTGTTGTTGGTATTGTTGCACGGTGCCGAGCTGGAGAGGATAGGAAGGGGCGCCGCTGGACGCAGGGAGGGGTGCGCTCCACGGTGTAGCACCGCTCATCAGACGAGGCGAACCGTTCACAGGCGATGATCCACGCCGGAAAGCCGCAGCAGACGGGGTGGATAATCCTCCATTCCCATTCCCACCACTACCCAAAGCTCCTCCGGTACTCGGCCTGACCTCACCCTCCACCGCCCAAGGGTTGAAGGTAGCCCCTGCCGGCCAGATCCCTGTATGAGGCGGTTGCGGTTGTTGATGTTGCGCCTGACTCGGACTCTGGATATAAGGCAAAGGCGCCGAATGCTGCATCGCCCCCGTACTCACAGCCCTACTAATCCTCGACTTGAAAACCTGCGCCCCGAGTCCCCGAACTTGCATCACTCCGCCCGTGAAATGACTCAGATGTTCCTGTGGTGGGGAGTTCATCTGGAAATCGACGACATCCCGCCGGGGTGCCATCGTAGCGCGAAGTTGGAGGATGGAGTCAGCTTCGGATTCGTTGTCCGATTCCAACGTTGCGCCTCCTGCTTCAACTTCGCCTTCCGTTCTCGCTATCCCCGAATCTGCCGCATTCCGTTGCTGCTGTTGTTGTTGTGAGGGGTTCCACTCGTCGCCCCATCGCGGCGCATTGAAAGTCGTAGGTTGATGAGACGTCCCATTAGGATTCCCACTCGACCGAGGCCGGGATATTCTCTCCGCTACCAGACCCGCCTGCAAACTGAGCGCTCTCAACACAGGAGGCGCCCCAGGTCCCCCCGGTCCCAGATCTGACGACATCGTCGAAGATGCCGTCATCGTTGAGTTGGAGAGGGGAATGACGCCGAAGGAGCGAGGTGACATGGACGCTTCCCTTTCTCTCCTCTTTCTCCTCCGTTCATAGAGAGTATCCCCCGTTGCTTCCCCTTCCTCCACATCCTCCTCGTCGTCTCCGATTTGAGACGAGCTCTCGATCGAGACGCTCGAGTCTGACCCACTCACGCCCGCAGCATCGGGCGAATGTGATGCCTTGACGGTGTATGAGGGCAATTCGGGGATCGTCTCGTTCACTGTCGAAGTGCCGGTGACATGACTAGGTCGTCGGCCGACAGAGCCTTGGTCACCTCCATGATTGATACTGCTGCCACCCCGGACGGAATTGAGGGCAGAGAGGATGCCCTGCTGGGTAGTAGCATTGTTACTGAACTCAACCCCTCCTTTGCTTCCTTGCCCTGCGCATTTACCTGTACCCGTTCCAGTTCCATGTATGGCGGACCCTGGTCGGATGCTGCTGAGAGCGCCATTGGCGGTGCCTCTTGATGCAGATGCACCGGATCGATGAGCTTTGCTGAAGAGGTTGGTCCTTCGGAGGAAAATGAAGAGGTGGGCGTAGAGGATGATGGTGGTGACCACCACAAGGGATCTGGAGCGGAGAAATACAGGAATACGTGAGTAAGTTCAACAACAAGATGGAGGGGATGAGGATGTGCACTTACCGAGGCACGAATTGGATGAGAGGCGCAGTCAGACCTCCTTTTGTGGGGGCGATTTGGCAGTACCCTCCAATGTCGGTATATCCAATGACCCCCCAGATGACGGCATGCATGATAGCCGCAACAAACCAGAAGATGGGCCAGAGCCACTTGATCCTGCGCTCGATGGTGATGGTGAACGTCGCAAGGGGGAAGACCAGGATAGAATAGGTCACAGTGGCGATGGCAAGGTTCCAGAGATGCTGTGTGAAGATACTGGAGGCGGTGATGAAGCCGAGTAAATCACACAGAACAGGAGCCTGGGAGAATCCGACCGAGCGGGTATCGCCCATGTCGGCATGGTCGTGTGTGATGAGGTAGGAGGTGGAGATGATGATCACTGCCGAGCTGATGAGATCGGAAGTGGCCAGTCCTAAGATGAGCGCATGGCGAAGTTTGCGATGGGCTCGGTTGAGGACGTATGGTAGGATGATGGTCAATGATCCTAAGAAAGAAGCGATGCAGATGGCAAGATCGACGTAGTTCCCTGTCCGACCTACGCCTTCTTTTCCCCTGAGGACGGGTTGTTGTGAATGCGAGACGTAGGTTGCTGAGATGTCTGTGCGAGTCGCCTGTAGGAGAGGGTCGGTGGTGTTGTTGGGGGTATAGATTGTGGAAGGTGGTGGTGGTGTTGCGGCTGCGAGTACTGCTGATGCTAGTGTCAAGGCGAAGACGAGCATGTTGAGGGTGGGAATGGGAGAGAGTGTCCTTGACCTTGCCCTTACTCTTCTTCTTTGTGATGTTGGGATCATCGTGGTTGATGATGATGATGGTGATGGTGATTCAAATACGTGACTTTAGTGTCATGGATTGTGAAGACTTGGTACTTTGAGACGGGCGTGTTTCCATTTGAGATGGATGAGGTGATGAACCTCCGCCCTTTGATCTCCCTTTTGCTTCTGGGTTGGCTGTTATTGTTCCTGAGTGCCTGCTGTGCGTTCTTGAAGGCGATGATCGGTGTGGGCCAGTTGAAGATGGGGTGGTCCTACTCTGTCTGTGTTGCTGAGGATGGATGAGGAGGAGAGCGAGGCTGATGATTAGGACGAAGCTGGAAGAGGGAAGAATTACTCTGTGTGGTGGTTGAGAACGTGAAAGAGAAGGAAGGAAAGGAAAGAGAGCAGGGCAAAGAAGCGGGATCGATGAGAGACTGATCGATGTAGTGTCGTCCCTCGAGCGCAAGTCGAGGTGAGTGGGAAATTGCTCTGAGACACAGCCGACCCCAAAGAGAGGAGGAGAGAGCGAGAGGAGGAAAGCGGGAACCGGCAAGGGAAAACAACGACAGCCAGCAGCGACTTCAGGAATGCGTCCTTACGGTTAGCCACATAACAAACACCCTTTCGGCATCACTTTGCATTACATTCTTCTCTCTAGCCGAGGTCTCACCATTACAAACTCTCTCCACCTGCCCAGATTTCATTCCCCTCTTTTTCATTGTTTTTTTAAAGCTCTAGATTGGATGGAGGTCCCTGAGTCAACAACTCTGAACGGGCGGATAAATCAACATCAGGCACATTGCCTGTCAAGGTTCGGCATTAGACCTGCCAACACGAACGGCGGCCTTTGGACAGTTTCAAATTTGCAAATCTCACTCACCTCGACACTCGACCCTCCCACCTCCGACGACCTTGCTCGTTCGAACTGACCTGTCTCTCTTTTACTCAACGACCAGCAGCAGCCATCGTCCATCGCCGTATCACCGAGTCAGACCAGCATTGCATTCCGTCCATGTTCCAGCACAGATCTGCTCTGCCTCGATCTTCGCTCATCGTCATCCAGAGAACAGCTCAGATCAGAACAGGAAGAGAGGTGTCCATCGGAGGTTGGAAAAGAACCTCGAAAATTCTGTGAAGGGACTAACGAGCGGGAGAGGCGGGTAGGAAGTTAGGAACTAGGAGGCGCAAGCAAGTGAGCAAGCAGACGGCACGGCAACCACGACAGCATGGCTGCGGAATTCGGATCCAATCGACTCTATCTGCTATGGAGAGAAAACAGAGGTAGGTCCTTAGGCCTTAGTTGCCGACAGCTGTAGATAAGCTTCGTTCGTTGCCAACCCACGCTTCTCTCCTAGACAATTTCGTTCCTGTGATATCTCCGCCAGCGTGCGACCATGTTTCCCGGTCAATCCTCGGTGGAAGAGATCAAGATGCTGTCTCTGTTTCTGCTACGGGAGACATTGGTGCTGTGTATGTATATGGATCATTAGATAGAGATGCCTTTCTTCTGCCAAGACGAATCATGATGCTATCGAGCAGCGTCCAAGTTCTTCCTGTGAATGATAATTGCCAGCAGCGCTGATATCCTCGACGCCAACGAGCAGCTGCTTCTGCCTACATTATCTTCGAATCTACTCTTCCGAGTGGTCAAGGTGCGATGTCTGATATCTGATAGACCCCGAGCATGGGCACGACTACTACAGCAATGGAGCAGGTGGAAGCAGAATAAAGCAGGAACAGCGCACAGCGAGCTAGGCAGCATGCTGCTGTAGGGATTGCGCGGTAGGCGTGCGGGACGCAGCATCGCCCAGGTCCCAGATGCCAGGCACCACCACCAATCGCCGCAACCACCACTTCCCTTGCATTATGTATACTCTTATGCTTTGGCACTACTGTCTCCTCCTAATCTCTTTCCCGCGACGAGGAAGGCCGAGTTCAGAGTTCGAGTGGGCGTGAGGCGAAGACGGGCACCAATCTCTCTCTATATACGGGTCGCTGCTCGCAACTGCGCAACCGCAGACCGCTCCAGCAGGAAGTAAAGGCAACGTGTTGACTGTAAGATCTTTCCCAGCCTCCTTTCTTTCAATAATCAATTGTCCACAACCTTTGAAGGAGAGAAGCAATAAGGATAGAATCTTCCTCCCGGTCTGAACGGTGCAATCTCTGGGAAGTTCCGTCCGCGGCGCGCGGCATGCAGCTCTGAGGCGTGAGGCGTGAGGCGCGGTGAGATAATGGCGAGCAAGGTTGTCTGTTAGATAGAAGCAAGGGATGCAAGGACAGGACCCAGCGGTACTTTGGTACATTGCGCGTTATTATTGTGGGAAAGGAGAGAAGCAAGCAGAAGTTCTAGCTTCCGACCGCCGCTCGTCCTTTTATCGGCATAGAGAAGACCCTTGCTTATGGTTCGTCCCTTTTCCCACTGTTTGCTGCAGCGAACGCCGGAACCCAAGCTGCCGTCGAGGTGCCGTCGACGGGTAGACAAAGAGGTAAACAAATCGCAAGGAGGAGATGAGAGCGGGAGATAGGGTGTGAGGGAAGGAGGCGGGTCCGAAGCAAGCGGAAGTCAGGAGGTGATCGTTCTCGGGTGAATCTCACTCAAAAAGAGACACAATGAATTTTTAGCTGCGTTTTTGGGGGGCTGAATGCGGAAGGCGCAGTGCGGAACCGACCAGGTACCTTGACCATATGCGGGGCTGCCGATCGGTCGGCGTTCGGATCTGCCCGATGAGGTGTTCCATTGATTGATTGATTGGCAATTTACCAGCATAAATCGGTGCAAAAACGAATTTAGATCCCGAAGAGCTTTTGGAGCAGCCATCAGGAAGACCGCCGGACTCCGCTGGGGAAGTTGACAAGGTCCATCCGTCAGCTCATCATCCTGGACCTCGCCATCATCATCATCTCCAGGTACAACTAGGGCAGGAAGAGGCTTCTCACAAACGTCGATATCATTCCTTTCACAGGTCCATATTCAAGTTTCCCTAACCTCTCTTGACTCAGTTCTCAACCAGCGCCCACTACAGGAGAACAACACTCAGAAGCTCACAAAGGTAAATAACTTTCCCAGACTTGTCCCAGTAAACACCATCTGAAGCCCTTCCTCTCACTTCACAGGCTTTCTCTCACGAAGAAATTAGGCCGACGACATGTCTAGACCTTCAACAGCAGGAGCCTCAGGACGGCCAGGTCCAGGTCCAGGCTATGGACCCGGGGGCAGCAGCAGCGGAGGCGGATCCAACAACGCAGCAGCACACTTCCACTCCCAGTCCATCTCCCACCTACCCCATACCTCCACCGCTCCCCTCTTACCCGGTCAAATGGCCGACTGGCAGTGTCGCACCAACACACATCAACCCCCTTTCTCACAACACCACCAGCGACCCTCCCTTCCTTCCTTCGCCCCACCAACCGCCTCTCACCCACACTCCCACTCGCCATCTTCCACCTTGGGAAGAGGCGTACCGCGCGCTTCGCCTGGTAACTCGCCCAGGGATGCAAGTCGGCCTGTGAGGATGACGGGCCGACCTTTGATGCAGTCGCCTTCCACCCCTGCGCTGGGAGCGGCCGCGAGGAAGGCAAAGGGGTATCCCACCCGTCCTGTACCTCCTACCGGTGTAGGCGCGATGCATGGCGGGCATGCACATACTTCTTCCTTCTCGGCGGCTGGGGCGGTCGTATCCGGTGTGGGAATGGGTGCGGCAGCTAGTGTGGCCCCTGCGCCTCACTTCATCTCGCGGCCGGGCACGTCGCCCGGTATTTACTCGCCCACTTTCGATCCGAGATCTACACCCACAGCCGCGGCGGGTACTGGTACGGGAGCTGGGCCGAACGGAACACCAGCTCGGACTCTCATTTCTTCCGTCGCGCGCGGTCAGCCGAAACAGCCTACATCACCCGATAGCGCTACTCCCATCATTGCTTTGCCCACGGGAGCTGGGGCAAACGGCGGAACACCAGCTCGAACTCTCATTTCTTCCGTTGCGCGCGGGCAGCCGAAACAGCCTACTTCACCCGATAGCGCTACTCCTATCATTGCTTTGCCCATGTTGGACATCTCTTCTCAGATCCCCTCTCGGATGGGATTGGGCGGAGAATCGGCGAAGCAGACGCCTACTCTGCCTCGGAGGGTGTTGGCGGACAGCTTTGATATGGGACGTGGAATGGGACAGGTTGAAGTCCCGCATTCGGCTGGGACGGATGCAGGCCGATCCTATCAGGATCACATGTCGTCGGCACGACACGTTGAGACTCATCACCAAAAGTCTGATCAGCGACAGCTTTCATCCAAAGAACCGGCAGCTCTTCCAGGCTCACCAGATTCTGGATTGGAAACGATCGATAGTTGGAGCCACAGCGGCAATGACGACTCGGGAATGGCTCTCGGTCTGCACACAGCCGATCCCGCGCGAACTCATCTGCAAGCAGATGCTTCCTCCCGTCCAACACCGAACTCGACACTCACCGTCCCTCCTCAGTCTCACAACGGGTTCTCATCTGATGATGATGACGGAAGTGACAATCATCCTGACGCGAGGAAGCAGGTGCCCCGCGCGAGCGTTGCGCCATCCTTGCTTCATCCAAGTCTGAGTCTTGCCGCAGCGAAAGCTCTCCTCCCCGCCGAGCGAAACGACGACGACGACGACGAGGACGATTACCACAATGTCACGACACTTGCTCCACCACCCCCCTTGCCGCCCAAAGCAGACGCGAAGAAGACGCTTGGAAATGCTGCTCAGATCCCGACACCTCCACCTCGGGGCAAGTCGAAGCCTGTATCTCGTAAGCCGGCGCCGGCTATCTCGACGGAGGAGAAGGCCGGGTTGGAAGGTGCTCGTGCGGGTGCTGTGGGCGCGAGTACTAAGGATGAGCCATTGTTAGGAGCAGAGTGGCTCATGCCTGTATCTTCTTCCTCAAGCTCGCTGGATACCAGGCAAGTGAAGGATGCGGCGTCAGCTGGGGATGGACAACGTACGCAGGAGCGTGAGGAGCGTGAGGTCGGCGGTGAGCGGATCGAGTATGGGTATGCGACGAGTCCCGAGGCGGTTTATCATGCGCAGCAGCGGACACCGACGGCTCGAAATAGCGATCTCCCACCCCCGGCCGTACCCGCTAAAGACCATCCTCAACAACCTACCCTCGCTATACTCAACACTTCTATCCCTCAGCTCCAGTTTCAGCCACTCGTACTTAGCCCAACGACAAACTGGTTGGACGTTATGACCATGCCGTTATCTCGATCGCCAGGAAGCCCATCCGCCTCGGTATCGGTATCTGCTCACTCGTCCTCCTATCCACTCTCGGTACTCAGTATGAAGGACGACGATGGAAAATATGCGCCTCATACACCTGAAGATCGCCAGCTTGGAGTCTTTGCGTCTCAGTCAGGACCGCTGCCGCCGCCGTTGCCGAGGAAGAGGAGTTCGAGCGTTGGAATGATCGAGCAGGGTGGATTGTTTGATCGGGACACGATCGATATGCTTCGTGCGCTTGCGCTTGACTTGCAAGACGGGGAAGGACAGATGGGGAGCCATGGTATGCAGCTAGAGGAAGGGCAGCAGGAGAACTCGAGGTGCTCGTCGGGTATTGCGAGCCCTGCGGTTAAGCTTGTTGCGCTGCAGATGACGGCGAATGATGGGCCTACGATGGGTCCCGGTGGGAGATCGGGTCCTCATCCATCGTCCATTCCGGCTTCTGCGTCTGAGCCTACGTCCTTCGGGAACGCTCCAAAGTCTGCTGCCACCCCGGCGATCTCGGCTGCACAGTATGCGCCGACACCAGCAGCGCTATCGACGAATAATGAGCCGCCGACGAGACTGATGCCGATGTCAGTCGCTGAGGCTCGTGCGAAAGCTGTCATGGCTGCGAGTCGGCTTCGTCAGCAGAGTGAGGAGGGGCAGAAACAGGTCAAGAAGGCTCATTCGAGTGGTGACCTACTCAACTTGGCGTCCCGTCAGCAACATGCTCCGGCATCCGCCAACACGGTGAAACAGCATACACCCGCAGCTAGCGAGGGCAAGCTACTTGAACAAACCTCCCTGGCCGCCCGTCAGGAAATCGTCCTAGCAGCCCAACGTTCCGAGCTGCATCACCTCCGCTTCCTCGTCTCGGCCCTGGCGGCCCGACTGGCGGCTGCTGAGATACATTTGGGTGTTGATTTGCGGCATTCGTTGGGAGATCCGAGGGTGGATGAGCTTATTCGGCGGAGTGTGATGCAGCTTCATGTGGCTGGTGGTAAGGCTGGACAGGAAGTACCGGCGTCAGCTGCAGCGGGTGTTACGAGCGATGGGTTCTTCGAGGATTTGGCGAAGGTGACTGCTGAGCCGGGACTTGTTGCGGCTCCGGGAACTGGGCAACCTGTTGCAGCGGGACAGACTCGGGAGGATATCGGAACTACGAATGCGAAGGTGTCCGGCCATGTGAAGAACGTTTCGATCTCTTCGATCCGACGAGAATCTCCTGTCCGCTCGCTCCGGACGTCTGTCTCGAGCAGCGTACTGAATTCCTCGCAGCAGCAGCAGCAGCAGACACAGGAGGACGAGAACGGGTCGAGCGACACGATCGGCGAGGCGTGGATCGCGCTCCGACGTGCTAAGAAGGCTCGTGAGCTTGCCGCCGACGCAACCCGGTCGCGGGACACAACCAGCTTGCATGGGCCTCAAGCGAGCTATTCGGCATCCTCGGTTCAACGATCCGGTTCGAACTCGAGCTCAGCCTCAACCTCGACTTCGCAGCATCGACGTACGGTTTCTTCTTCGTCTGCTCGCCCACCTTCGTCGATTGATGATGCGTTCTACTACTCGACTTCGCGCATGGGCTCTGCTATGGGCGTGCATAATCGTGTCGAGGCTCTGCTTGGCCGGAGCGATAGTACGAGTACGTCTGGGTCTGCTAAGGATCAGAGTGGGAGTAGCGCGTGGCAGTCGCGTCCGGGCAGTGC